>CM067502.1:38324971-38412305 GCA_034509495.1 Acestrorhynchus altus
TCTCTCTCTCTCTCTCTCTCTCTCTCTCTCTCTCTCTCTCTCTCTCTCTNTCTCTCTCTCTCTCTCTCTCTCTCTCTCTCTCTCTCTCTCTCTCTCTCTCTCTCTCTTCATTAGTGTCCGATTGGAAAATATTTTTTTGCGTTAGTGTGCTACTTTGGATATATTATTGGATATATTTGGATATATTTGGATACATTATTAACTTGTACTACCGACTTTTTGTACTATTAAGCTATTGAAAACCAATAGCTATCAGCATCAAAATGTCCTGTAATTGTAAGACATTTAGTAAGCACCTTAAATTTAGCATTTTCTAATTCAGTAACTACATAATAAAAATGAATCAACCCAGGAGTGGGTCAGTATTGGAAAAACACAGAGGGTTGTGTATTAAAAACTACTGTATTAAGATACCATTAACAACCACCTAGCAATCACCTGGGGTACCATAACAGCTGCTTATTAACCATCTAGCAACACCATAGCGACCACTTAACGATACTATAGCAATCACCTAGCAACTACTTGGCAACAGCAGGCACCTGGTTTGCTATGGTGTTGTTAAGTGGTAGGTGAGTGGTTGCTAGGGTGTAATTTAGTTGGTTTCTGTAGAAGCATAATCAAAATACAACCTAAACTTTGCTTCTGTTAACATCGCAATGTAGTTAAAACTACATAACATTTAAGTAATAAAAAAGTTGTTTCACAAACAAATACAAAAAAAAAAAAAAAAACACCAGCACTGTTTACCTAATATTAACTCAGTGCAGGATGTTGTATAAAAAAAATCAGTAACGACTATAAAGTATTCAGTAACTGCTATAAATTATTCAGTAACTATTAATAATAATTAACTCATAACTGTTCATTACAACTCCTAAGTATTCAATAACTACTTAACATAATTAGGTCACTATCACAAATTATTAATTATTATACATCTCAAAATATTTCAACTCCTATTTATTCTGTAAATAGGTAACTGCTGTAAGATATTCAGTAACAACCAAAACTCTTCAATAACATCTAAAGGCAACATCTTCATAAAACTCTTCATTTACACTTAATTAATTGATCAGTTTTTTGTCTACAAGTGCACATTTCGTTAAAAGGTTCATTTGTGTTCAGAATTCGATTCAAAAGTTAAAATTACATATGTATTATATTCATTACAGGTGAAGTTAATTATTTCAAGCCTTTTCTGTTGAGTATGACTTAAAGCTCATTAAAACCTTATTATTTAAATATTTAATTTCAAGTTTGTGTAAATTATTCAAACAGTATAAATGCCATATCTTGTCCAGCACGCACAACCACAATCATGGGAGAGGTGTGCTTACCTGCTAGATGTCCATAAGATGTTGTTCTCAGAGTAATTTATCAAAGCATATGAATGGGAATTTTATTGAAAAGGGAAAATGTTGAAAAACTGCACAAGGAACAGGGATGACACAGGCCATATGACAGGCATGTCCAATAATCGTGGGTGTTCAAGCACCCCTAAAAGTAAAATAAAAGCTCAATTAATTATTTTAATGGAAGTTTTCTTCATGTTAAAACCATAGAATGTATATAAATAATATTTTAACAATGAAAATACATAAGACACCATTAACTCTTTTCTCCCACTCTCATATGAGCATCTGTTTATGAATTGTCCCCCCTTTCAACAAAAAGAGCCAATCAGCTTGTTACATTCGCTTTGCTAATGGATGAAGTCCTGCAAATTGCTCATAATTCCACAAGTCTGGAATTTGTGGAGAAACAGATGTAATGTGTTCACATTTTTTTTGTCCTGGCCATGTGTATATGTTGCACTGGGTGCAGGTCTTCGTTTTCTTGAACTAGTGCTGCATGCGGTATACACTCATAACATGCAAAAACAGAACCACTGTCAGTTGCCTCAAGAAACGTGTATTTTGACCCTGAGCCCACTATAAACATCAAAAATTACACCATAACCCTCCAAAAAGTTGACTGTTTGGTGGCGAACTGCAGACTGTACCCAGTGATGGACTGGTCATCAGGAGAAGCAGGAAGAGGGGGACCACTATGGGTGTGGGTGGCTGAGAGGGTAAGTGGGATGGTTGCTCCTCAATCAACAGAATGAACGAGGAGTTATCCAGGGCTAAAATTCCGTAAGTTGTACCCTTTCTTTGTACCCTTTGTCAGAGTGCTGTAAGTCTTTTAGAAACCCTTAACTCTAATGAGTAGGTGCAGCAAGAGCCATACACTTAGTAATGTGCCCTCTGCTGGCTGCATCTCAGCCTGTATCTATACTAGAATAGAATAGCACTGCACTGGTCTCTGTAATATGAGTTAATCATAGGCAGTGATGAATGAATGAAAAGAATGTTGAATTAAATACTGTATCACACAATCACAAGAATACCAAGGAGTATTCTTTGGGTGGTGTTGGTAGTGAGTGTGTGTGTGTGTGTGTGGGGGGGGGGGGGGGGGGGTGATCTTTGTCTTTTTTTAATGACCACAGGGATAAAATCCCCTTGTGGACCTTCTCAAATTGAGTCCTTCATTGTGCTGAATTCAAGCACAGTTCTACAGTTCCTTCCCATGTTCAGTAGCTGTTAATATTAGTGTTCAGTTTTCCCCTCACTCTTAACTGCTTAGTCACACAAATCATGGCCATTGCTATCTTCTTTAGAAGATACAGGTGGAAAGGTCTACCTATGATATTGAAGATGTGTTTGAATGCTAATTATTGTTTTAGAAATTAGAATAATAGCACAACTTTGAAATTTGGTACTGATTAAAAATATGTAGAGCTGCAATTTAGCAGAACATGAGGATAAAGTAATAATTTTCCTCTTAATTTAAAGTTTATGAACTTAAAAGCAATTAAGGTAGGTGAACTTTCCAGTTGATGGAGTAATGATGATGGCACAGCAAGTACAGTGGCAAAGCAGGAGCTCAAGATATAGATGTGTGAGTAAATAGGTGAATCAAATCAAATTAAAATTTATTTGTAATTTTCACAACTGATGTCACAGAGCAGCTTTATAGAAATATAAATACACAAATAAAAAGGTTAACAAAACATGAACAAAGGATAAGAAATAGACCTCCTAGTGAGCAAGCCAAAGGGCAAAATGTGAGTGTGGTACCCCGCAATAGACTGGCAACCTGTTTAAAGAGTATTCTTACCTGGCATCCAATAATTATACTCCCCGGCCAGGAAGAAGATGGATGGATGGATGGATGGATGGATGGTATTGCAAGCATTTTGGATGTTTGTCAGGGGACTGCTAGGTAGTAGCTGTTGTTATTAGATGGCTGCAATCTTGTTGCAGGTGTTTGCCAAATGGTGTTTGCTAGTATATAATATTTCACAAAAGAGGGTTGTGCAGACTATTTTTGAGCAATCTATCTATTCATTAGGTTTGGTAGTGATATCTTGAAAGAAATAAATATTAAAACCATAGAAAGTACATGGTTAAAAATAATATTTTAAGAACAAAAATACAAGAGACCCACTTCCCTCTTACCTCTCTCTTTCCTACCCTCATATGAGTGTCATTTTACAGATGGACCCATCCTTCAACAAAAAGAACCAATCAGCTTGCTGAAGTTCTGCCAAAAACAGCAACAACAAAAATGCTGCATGCATGGTACAAGTGGAGGAAATTTACAGTTGTGCTCAAAGGTTTACATACCGCGGCAGAATTTTTGCTTTTTGGCCTTTTTTCAGAGAATATGAATGATAGCACAAAAACTTTTTTTCCACTCATGGTCAGTGGTTGGGTGAAGCCATTTATTGTTAAACGACTTTGTTTTTTTTGTTTTTTTTAAATCATAATGACAACCAGAAGCATCTAAATGTCTCTGATCAAAAGTTTACATACCCCAGTTCTTAATACCGTGTATTGCCCCCTTTAACATCAATGACAGCTTGAAGTCTTTTGTGGTAGTTGTGGATCTTTATTTTCTCAGATGGTAAAGCTGCCCTTTCTTCTTGACAAAAAGCCTCCACTTCCTGTAAATTCCTGAGCTGTCTTGCATGAACTTGAGATCTCCTCAGAGTGGCTCAATGATATTGAGGTCAGGAGACTGAGATGGCCACTCCAGAACCTTCACTTTGTTCTGCTGTAGCCAATGAGAGGTCGACTTAGCCTTGTGTTTTGGATCGTTGTCATGTTGGAACTTCCAAGTACATTCCATGCTTCCAGTATTTAGTCAACTTTGACCAAGTTTCCTGTGCTTTTGTAGCTCACACATCCTCAAAACATCAGCAATCCACCTCCATGCTTTACAGTGGGAATGGTGTTCCTTTTATCATAGTCCTTGTTGACGCCTCTCCAAATATAACATTTATGGTTGTGGCCAAAAAGTTCGATTTTGGTCTCATCACTCCAAATGACCTTGTTCCAGAAGTTTTGAGGCTCGTCTCTGTACTGTTTGGCGTATTGTAGGTGAGATAGTTTGTGGCATTTGCACAGTAATGGCTTTCTTCTGGTGACTCGTCAATGCAGCCCATTTTTCTTCAAGTGCCTCCTTATTGTGCATCTTGAAACAGCAACACAGTTTTCAGAGAGTCCTGTATTTCAGATGACGTTATTTGTGGATTTTTCTTTGCATCCCAAACAATTTTCCTGGCAATTGTGGCTGAAATTTTTGTTGGTCTACCTGACCGTTGTTTGGTTTTTACAGAGCCCCTGATTTTCCATTTGTCAGTCACAGTTTGAACACTGCTGACTGGCATTATCATCTCCTTTGATATCTTTTTGCATCCCTTTCCTGTTTAATACAGTTCAGCTACCTTTTCCTGTAGGTCCATTGACAATTCTTTTGCTTTCCGCATGACTCACAATCCAGAAACGTCATTGGCTGGATGAAAGATGCAAGAGTCTGTCTGGATCCCAGAAACTCACTCAGCATTTACAGACACACACTGATTACAAGCAAACAGGTCACAGGTGAGGACGTTACCTTTAGTCAACTTCTGTGTATGTTATCAGACCAAAATCACCAGGTGAACTTTTGATCAGGGTCATTTGGATGTTTTTGGATTTCATTATGATTTAAAAAGAGAAAAAAAACACAGTCGTTTCACAATAAATGGCTTCACCCAACCACTTACCATGAGTGGAAAAAAAGTATTTGTGTGATCCTTCATATTCACTGAAAAAAAGGCAGAGAAAGCAAAAATTCTCCTGGGGTATGTAAACTTTTGAGCACAACTGTACATGATTTGGAGATCAGTCTTTATGTACATTGTTCAGCAAAACACTACAAAGTATTCATGAGGTTTTTTCACTGGCCTCGTTAAGTGACCCTTCAAGTCCCACTTGTGCCGCTACAAGAAATCTGACCAGTCAAGACATGTTCTCCACAAGACCTCTGAACTAGGTATTTAGTACCAAGACATTAACAACAGATCTTTAAAGCTGGAACCTCTATGAATTGCAGCAATGATACCATAGAAACCTTTGCCATCTTATATGGCAAAACCTGTTCACTATATCCTGTCTTGGAACACTTTTGGTAGGTACTGACCACTGCATACGAGAAAAATCACTTCAGTTCCTGCCTGCCTTTTCAGATATATATATATATATATATGTGTGTGTGTGTGTGTGTGTGTGTGTGTGCTTGAAATGTCTACATTATCATGACTGCTGGACATGCTTTAAGCTTTCTTTAAACAGTTCTATTCATAAATGCCAACCTATAAATTTACACTTAATGTGGTTAATGTATCTTTAGAGTATCATTCTATTATTTTGCTAAATTATTCAAGGATGACATGCTAATGTATTTGTTTATAATGGCTTCAGTGATCTAGTACTTAGCCAATTAATACTCTAATTACATACAATTGCCTGATTCATTTTACATGTTAAATTGGACATCTGACTGAGATTATCTTACACACCTTGATCAGGTATGTGAAAAATAAATTGAACTCTTTGCAGACACCCTGCAGCACTTTAACAGTACTTGAACAGTATGTATGTGTAGCTGTGTTAGTATTTGATTCTAAAATGCTGTGTTACAGAAAATCATGTAAATGCTTTCAAAATATCATCAGGACCCTGGAGAGCTCCTACACGGGGATGAAAAGGGCAACTGCATGATACAATAAAGAGACAGAGCTGTTCATCTAACAAAAAAATGCACTCCCCCACCAATTATAGCCCTCTAGTAATACATTAGAGAGAGAGAGAGAGAGAGAGAGAGAGAGAGCGAGAGAGAGAGAGAGAGAGAGAGAGAGAGAGTTAGTTAGTTGGGGTCTCCAATACAGTGTTTTAGTTACTTATTTAAAATAATGTATTTGGATGATATTTCACATAAAGATGTAGAGGGAAGCATGTATTCATCGTTTTAATCTATGGTGATTTATTTGCTAGTTGATTTATCTGAATAAGTGGCAATTTATATATAGCAATTGCTACATGATGCAGGAAGCACCGAATGAAGAAAGACCAACCAGATTAATGCTTGTTGTGTATATGTGTGTATGCAAATGATTGTTCAGAGAGGGCTGAATGTGCTTTCAATGGCCAGAGAGACCCAGAGAACTAAGTGGCTGTTAGTCAGGGGGTAGGTTAAAAGCTCATCCTACCAGACCATTTTAAAATTTCTTTAGCAAGCTAAACACACATCATGGTCAGCTAGTCCCCGCATTGCACCTATGCAACTTGGAATCACCAGCTCTGCATACTTTGCATACGTGGATGAGCATTCTTACCACATAACATGATAGGGTGCCACATCTGCTCCATGCAGGCTCTCCACTGGTGTTCCGCAAGGCTCAGTGCTTGGTCCTTTTTTCTTTCTACACTCATTCTCTTGGCAAATTAGTATCCTCCCATGGGTTTTCGTACCACTGCTATGCTGATGACACTTAACTCATCCTCTCTTTCTCATGTTCTGACACCCAGGTTTCATCTCACATCTCAGCATACCTAACTGACATCTCAACATCCTAAACTAAACCCCAGCAAGACTGAACTGCGGTACATTCCTGGAACTACTGGTCCTAACCCTGATCTTACCATTTCCTTTGAGATCTCTGTGGTCACTCTACTGGCAGAAGCACATAGTCTTGGTGTAGTTGTGGTTGACCAGTTATCATTTTTAGCTCACGTTACAAACCTGACTCTATCATGCAGTTTTCTCCTTTACAACATCAGGAGAATTCAACCTTCTCTGTGTATAGAGTTAGTCTCTTATGGTTTCAAGACCACACTGCTGTAACTTATAGCTAGCCTTCCTATGCATGGCATCAGGCACTTGCAACTGATCAAAACACTGGTCTCCAAATCCAAAAATGGGCTAGCCCCTCCGTATTTGATGGCCATGGTCAAAACTCAGTCTGTACCAAGAGCCATTCAAGCATCAAGTTTAACTCAGCTTGACCCACCACCTACCAAGATGCAAGGCAGAGAAGCATCCAGACTCTTTTCTGTCCGGTCATCAAAAATATGCAACAAACCTCCCCTCGGAGTCCTTCATTGTCTTTAAATCACAGCTGAAGTCCCATCACTTTCATGAGCACTTTACACATTAAAGGATTGCAATTATTTTGAATCTTGTTGGTATTAATATCTCCAATCTGACATGTTTTTGCTTCAGGAATCTCTGGAATCTGGCTAAATATATTTTCTGAGTGTACAGCAAAGCCTTTTTATAAGTCACTCTAGATAAGAGCATCTGCCAAATACCAGAAATGTAAATGTATCCTGGTCTCTGTGTGCTCAGTTTGGCTTTTCTACCATCGAGCATCAGCCAATCCCCAAGATGACATCATAACTGGTGGAGAATGCAGGCAACACCACTTGATGTATCTGTCTGTGAGTTAGCAAAGATTCAGAAATTCTCCGTAGTTGCTGGTGTGCGTTTGTGTGTAATTTTTATTGTGTAGAGGTTGTTATTCACTTTGATCTAATATAAGTAGAACTGAGAGGTAAACAACACAAATATGTAAAGGAATAGGAAAACAAAGTGATGAATAGGCCTTCTGCAGATACTTTTCTGGTATTTGGCTGTGGACCACCTAGAGCTGCTACATGCTGCATTCCACATTTGGCAAGTGAGAAGGACTGAGGAACTTACTGGATAGGCCAGTTGACCTCATCTGGGAGGCAGCAGGCTCTTCCCCAAGGACTGAGGATGAGTTGAAGATTTCTATCCTCCAGCCATGTCTGAGCCCCAGGATGCTGCCTATATCTGTGCCTGAGCCTATGGTGGTCTCTATGGTGGCCTAGTTATGATGTATTATATGTCTTAATCCCTTAGTTCTTGGGTACTATTCTTCTTGCAAACTCAAGGGGACTCTTGCTTTTGTCTATTTTGGCCACATTATTTTGGATGTGTGCTCTGGAGAGCACAAATGGTCCAGTGCTTGGCAGATCAACCCACTTCATTATCACCCTGCCTCAACGTTTGTGGCCCAGTAACCTTGTGTTTTGGGGGCAGAACTGCCATTAGAGCCCCAAACATTTTATGTATTCCTCTCCTAACAAAGAATAGCTGCCGAAGGAGTCCTAGTTCCATAGTCTAAGACTCTGCTCCCTCTACAGGTAGAGGGGATGTAACCTGAGCTTTAAAGGCGTGGTCTACCAGATCCCTGGGGGATACATATAGCAGCTGAGACAGTTTTTCTTTATGTTGTGTACCTGAGCATTGTGTTCTTCAAGATAACATAGAGGCTAAATCCACAGGGATCACCCTCCCTTCAATTTTGCAAAATTTCCATCCACACAGACACAAAATCACTTGCATGAGCATGCTTACCCTGGGACAATACCTCATAAAGAGAGACATCAAAACACCACAGAGTTAGGAGTAAGGAGATATTTGATATTCAGCCAGAAGCATGCTTGCATTGTGATGTAAGCATTTTCATAAAGCTCTGTTTTCCTCGTCGTCTGTCCCTAGGCCAACATGCAGACAAACAAACAAACAAACAAACAAACAAATATATATATATATATATATATATATATATATTGATACATGGATGTGGATGTGGACAGGTCAAGATCATTTATGAAATACCTTACTTTTCTTTCTTTTATATAAAAAATAAAACATTAGCATTTCATTTCATTGCATGTATCAAACAACTCACAACTCTCAAAGTTCTTTTCTGCATTAAATTAGATTGTAGATTCAATATTCAAATTGTTCTTGGCATTCTGGGCAGCACAAAACCACATAAAAGTTTTAATAATCATTTATTTTATTTATTTTTATTTATATCATTTTAATCACATGTCTACAGTCTGGACGTTCTGAATGGATTTTAAAGGGTCTTTTGTGTCACTTGCTACCCAAGAAACAATGACCACATCAAATCCAGAGTGAATGAAGTGCAGAGATCCCAAAGGAGTGAGGCGCCATGAAGTTTGTTACCACAGCAACCAGTAGATAGTTTTGTGATGTCTGGAACCCCAAATCTGATCTGATCACTTGCAAATCTGATTTGAGAAACAAGGCATAGGCAAGTATTTTCTGTCTACTGATATTCAAATTCAAATGATCAAGGCCACAGTGATTAGCTGATTACTTCAATCGGCTGTGTAAAATTCTAAAGCCCACAAGGACCATGTGATGCTGAGTTGCTGTAAAGCATGCAACATAATCCAAACCCGAGATCCGCACTTTGCAGGCAGTTACATACCATTTTCAAGGCTTCATAACTCAGGATCAAAGTATTATGATACACACATCATAAAAAACTAGCAAATAGACTTATCCTATCTAACCATGGTGTCATGGTCTCAGTATTGTGTGATTATAAGTGAGTAATCCAGCTCAGAAAACAGCTAAAATTCACTCATTTCCAATTGACTTAAATATCAGTTTAAATGCCAGAGGAGCATTCCATTGAATTTCTATTGCCCTGTCCAAATGCAAATGCTCAAACTGCATGATCAGTTAGAGGGGATGGGGCTGATGACACTCACAACACAGTAAAACTGCTTTGCAAGTGCAATTTAAAATATTACTTGCTATTAAAATCCTGAGATAGAACTTTTTTGACTTACATAATCTCTTTCAATAAAACAGCAAAGATCCAAAAGATATCTATTGCATCAATTCAAACTTCAAAAATATTTTAAATCGACAGCTGCTCCGCCACTTTCTACAATGTACTTCATCCTGCTCAATGTACATGAGCATGAATACAATACATACGGCATACAAACCCCCTCTACTTCACTCTACTCCTCTTCTTTCATGCTAGGAAAGTAGCAATAGGGTTGTAATAAATAGGGTAGCAATAGGGTCGCTGCTAAATGCTGTTAATGAAATAAAGTAACAGTCTGCATGCACACGTCAGATGGACAATGTAAAACTTAGTTCTGGTTCCTTGTCTCCATCTGCTGGCCTGTAAAAATACACAGAACATAGTTTCCAGTGCAGAATGAGGTTTTGCTGGAGGGTGTCCAGTCCACCAGTTTTATTGAGATCATAAAATTCAGAATAAACAGATTAGAGGTACATTCTAGAACTGACAGCAAATTCTACAGTAACACTATCAAACAGTAAGGACATTCATCTTTCAGTGTCATTCAAATGATGATGTGAAATCTGTGAGGGTACCATTGCAAGTCCAGAATTTAAATTCAGTTTATGGTTAAAAGTGCTGGGACACCTGTACATTCAGTGTTAATATTCAGAACCCTAAGATCATTTTGCAGCATATTTTCATAGTTTGACAGTTTTATTTGCCACAACATTCCCCCTCTTGCTGAGCAGTTGGAAGTCTTTGTGCAGGTTGACTATGTACATGTGGACAGAGCAGTAATAAACAACATGCATTTGAAGGCTCCTTTAGCATTTAAACTGGGATTTAAGTCAGTTGGACAAGAGTGAAGTTAAGTTGTTTTCCAAGCAAGATTTCTCACTGATATTTCATCACAATTGTTTCTGTAGGTTACTCCTCAGTTACTACTCCTGAGTTAATATGCCTAGAATAAGGCATGTAACTGCCTGGAATGTGTGAATTTGGGATTCTAAGAGTTAATAAAGAGTTCATCCTATTTTTGTGGGAATAAATGTCTTTAGGGGAAATTGCTGTGAATATTTGATTGCTTTCAGGGACAAATTGTTAGTGTTCAGGATGTTTAGTGATCACCACCCCACTTCATCCCCAACTCCCCAACTCATCCTAGACATACTGGTTGGAGCACCATCATTCCATGGATCACAGTTCCACTGCTCTGCAGCTCAATGCTGATGGGCTTTATACCCTTTTAGCCCACACCTTGCATTGTGCAGATACATTAATTAAATTAAAAAATGCAACAAGAAGCTGTTGTTGGAATGGAATAATACTTTATTTTATTGAATGTAATGATTATATATGTAAATGTCTTTTGAGTGTCACATAGCAGCATCTCACGAGATACACTACCCAAAAGTTGGGTAATAAGTTTTAATAAGGCAGAGGGGGAACTGCTTGTGCCAAGTCCCATTATCTAATCAGACCACACCTTTACATATATGCCCAAAACCTTGTGTCTATCGGGGTGCCTTTTTGGTCATTGAGCATAGGTTTGTGTATATCTGCTTCAGAGAGTCCTATTCTATTGGCAGTATTATGAGTGGTGGACACAAATATTTGAAAAAAATAATAATAAATAAATTCAAACTACTTGTTAGCCTCGTTTCACCCTGATCTTCATTGATCAGGACCCCACACACTGGGTAGGAGTTACAGCACCACCTGCTGGACAAAACCTCAAATTGTCGTTCAGGTCACAGTCCAACATCTGCTCCCACATAAGCCTGTCAAAGCAAGGCTTCTCAAGCACCTCTAGATGGAATCAATAAATGCTTTGAAACAGAAGAGGAGCTTGCGGGACACAAGGCACATGTGCAAGGTCAGAAGATCCATTCAACCAAAGCATCAACAAAGCCTCATCTGTGTTACTACTCCAGCAACACAGATACTGCTACCCTGTCACAAGGAAGAGGTTTTCATTCGTATTTTGATCATTAATAAATACATATAAATAAAAGATTTCCACATAATTTCACAGCCCACCTGTTTAGATCTAGAATGCACAACAGCCCCACAAGAAAACAATTTTTTTAATAAAACATTTATATAAAATTGTTTTTGCATTTTATTAATTGTGCATTTCTATTTATCCTTATATAAATGTTTATCATTTGAATGTCAATTTTAACTTTTTTTTTTCTTCACACGGACTTTTATGAATTAAAGTTGCATGCCTGGCCACTATGGACTACTGCTCCCCCCTGACGGTGGGCCTGCGGACCATTAGACAGTGCTTCATAGCCCACTCGCAGTGCCCAATGAGAATCTCTGGACTATAGTTCAACCTTTCTCTCTTTGAAAAGTTGAAAAGCACATAACACAGACTCACCACTAGGTGGAAGCATTTCATTAGACAAATGAAGAAATCAATAGATGACAAGAAAGAAATATAAAAACATATTATTTCTGCCTCTCCAGCTTTTCACGGATTGATTCACGTTAGTTAATTTATATATATATATATATATATATATATATATATATATATGTGTGTGTGTGTGTGTGTGTGTGTGTGTGTGTGTGTGTGTGTTACATAGCTCCTATATATAACCCACTCAAAGAAAGCTATATATATATATATATAAAACTATAGCTATATATAACCTATGTAACCCTTCCAGAACCCCTATATGACCCTGCCAGAACCCCTATATGACCTTACCAGAACTCCTATACAACCCACTCAGAGCCCACATATAACCCACCCAGAGCTGCTATATAACCCTCCCAGAGCCCCTATATAACCCACCCAGAGCCCCTATATAACTCACCCAGAGCCCCAGTTCCACATATGCTGGGCAGTATGAATACACAGTTGCAGTAACGCACTTGCACCCCCTTGCACCCCAAACCGTCAGGGGTGCTGAAGCGCTGGTTGTTGTCTCCCCCTGGGGGAGGGTCTCTGACATTACTAAAGCACCCGTTTGTGTGGGAATCTTGCGTGTCCAGATACTATTAATGCTACCAGAGCTCGCGGGCTGGTCCAGCCGCGCGCCGGGGTCGGTATTCAACTGAGCCCCCGTGTCAGACGATGATGGCCAAGAAGATCTACTACAACAAGGGCTTCGCCGCGGAGCACTGCTGCGTTCCTCTGTGCGGAGCGTCCTCAAAGTACAACACGGTGCTCAGCTTCCACAGCTTCCCGTCCGACGACGAGCTGCGGAAAAGCTGGCTGCTGAGCATACGCCGAGAGAATTTCCCCCTGAAGTCTAACGCCCGGGTGTGCAGCCGGCACTTCAGGCCAGAAGACATCACAGACCGAAAAGAGAGCGGCGGCCGGCGGAGGCTGAAGAAGGGGGCCGTGCCGGTGCTGTTTCCCTGGAACAACTACTGTGATGGTAAGCCGGCCTGAAGAAGGCAGTTCGATGGCATGTGTCTCCTGTAAACACGGCTTTCTGGGAAATAAACGCAGACGAGCCTCTCTTACTGAAGCAGCGGCCGCCGCTTTGAGCAGCAGTGGAAGCAGCCGCACAGCGGCCAAAATACACCTATTACACACACACACACACCACACGAGCTGTGTTTTCTCACGAGCAAAACAACTGGACGAACCGATCCAGCTGCTCAGAGAGCACATCTGTGTGTAAACAAAGCACGCTAGCTCCTTTACCCACACATGCTAGGTAGCATAGCTAGCCTCGTTTCTGTGGAAACCGGGGCTCCAAACAACATCTCCCATAAACAGTCTCCCTGCCCGACCCAACACTGCTCCCTAAACCTGCACCCTGCTCCCCTTCCTCCGCCGAGCTGATGGCCCACCACAGCTCCCAGTTGCCTGCACACATTGGCTGCTTTTCCCATCAAATGATGGCACCATCATCTGCCAGTCAGGTCTGCTGATGAAACAGCTCGGCTCTGTTTTAACTCGGGCTCAGCCAAGCTCTCAACCAGTATGTAGGACGTGTGAGTGTGCTGGTGTAGCTGGGGAGCATGACGCTGAGCAAGGTGGCTGACCAGTAAGTTTGTTCAGTACCAGTATGAGCAAGCTCTGGTGTTTCAAGTGGTTATGAAAACAGACAGACAGACAGACAGATAGATATCAAATTCTATTAATTAAAACACTTCATTAAGATCACAATTGTTACATGAGTATTCCTGAAATTATTGCATATTATTTATAGATAGATAGATAGAACTGTATTGATCCCTTTGGAAGTGTTCCCCAGGAATATGATTTTTCTCTAAATAGATGATGTGAACTTTAACATGAGCAACCTTGTCAAATTGCAATTGTTCACAGAGATGGTGATGGGAACATGTATTTTTACATGCATCTTTAGAGCCCTAGATTACTTTTTTGGGATCTTTATTCACCAAATAAAAATAATAGGAGACAGTCACACATGCCAGATATTGTTATTTTCAGGAGATCATAGGCTACTCAAATTGCTCTCCATTTTAGATGTAAATATTAAGTTTAAATATGTGTGTGAAATTCATCCTGTTTTCAAAAATATACTTGCATGTGTGAGGATTAAATAGTGTTCTGTACCTTAGAAATCTCATTGAAAATCAATCATGGATAGTGTTTATGATCTGAAAATGAAAGAAGTTTTAGTTATTTGTAATGGTTAGATTGATTGATTAATATATAACTTTTTGTGGGTGTGTTTATGTATATATCAGTATTGTCCATTATTGGGACTTCAATTCTGAAATTTGAACAGTGCCTGAGCAAAGAAAGGGAGCAAACAGTCCCTTTGTTCTAACTGTTCACTATAACCCAATATCACAGCCAGTGGCATCATCAGCCCCACTCCTTCTATGCAGTCCGAGCATGTACACTTGGACAGAGCTGTAAACATACATTGGAAGGTTCCTTTGGCATTTAAACTGGGATTGAATTCAGTTGGAAACAAGTGAATTTTACCTGTTTTCAGTAGCTGGATTACTGGAAGACTTACTATTCATGGCTCAGTTATGGTCAGATAGGGTATATCTTGTAGTTTATTATATGTGTATCATGTCTGTCAGTTACTCGAATCCAGAGTTAGGAAGCCTGTAAAAAAAAGGCATGCCTCTGCCTGCAAAATGTGGATCTCTGGATCTAAGAGTTATTGGCAGTGTACAATAAAACATGAGTTTTTGAGTTGATAGATATTTTCCAATTTACCACTATTTATAGAAACACATTTCCTTTTATTTTTAAAGCACTTCCTGGCCATGTGCCTCTGTATATCATAGAAATGCTCAATGAAAATAATACAAAATATCAGACTGAATCATCCTTCAGATACCAAGGGTTTTTAGTACGGCTTGGAGGTTTATTCATATCACTGTTTTACATCAAACCTCTCTGAATGACATCTGAGTGACACCTCTGTTATTGAATTAAGGAATTAGTGGTATTCCCTTTCGGAAGCTGTAATGGAAGCCCAAGCCTCATGCTGAATTGTAGGTTGCATCATAGTCTTGTTGCAGCTCTGATGAAGAAAGGAAATTTCTTATTGCAGTGTATATGCTATTACTGTTGCCAAAACTGTTTATAATGTTTATTTTATTGTGTGCATTTTATTGTATCTCACTATGTTTGATGTGTGATTTAATTATATAGCTGATGGACTGAAGCGGGTGGAGCTAGAATCTGAAGAGGAAATCATCTCAGTTCTTAGAACTTCTCATGTTAGTGAAGATGGCTATCATTATGACACCCAGCAGACAGAAGATATCATTTCTGCACGGTATTACTGGCCTGATATGACAAACCGTGTTAAAAGATGGGTAAGGAATTTAATTTAGTTCCACTACCACTAAGAACATTTTCAAGGATTGTGCAGTATTATTATTAAATAACATGCATTGTAATAAAACATCTTCATCTGCTTATTTCTAGGTAGAGGCATGTGAGCAATGTATGAAAACGGATAACAGAGGTTCTGGAGTAAGGCCTACATCAGTTCCAACTGCTCATTTAGAGGTAAGTGACTGTAACTTGACTGTTCGTGATGTTAATCACTTTTTCACGTAAAGCCACATAAGTTCACATAAGAGCAGTGTCATACCATGTTAATTTCTGTTGGTTCACTGTTCCCTCTCCAGAAAGCACCCATAAAAGCCAACAATGAAATAAGAGTTTTTGAAGCCAGTCCTGTTCTTAGAGAAGCTCGAGACATGAGTGAACCTAAGGCATCAATCCCAACAGATGTCAAGAAGCAGACAATGAGCTCTGGAAATGGAGGCAGATCCCTGCAGTGTCCCTACTGCTACTTCCAATGCAACACCAAATGCTCATTCCAAATCCATGTTGGTTCCCAGCATCCCCTCCACTGTGAAGACATGTCTGTAGGCCACTTGGGTAAAGTTATTTTCTACCAACGCACAGCCAAGCTCTTTCACTGCTACATCTGCTTTTTTACGTCGAAAGACTATGCCAAACTTTTTGATCACATGTTGGTCAAGCACTCCTTCTCGGGCAAAGCACAACGGAAGGATCCAACTTTGGGGTTAAAACGCAAAGCTGACGAGGCAAAGGATTCTGATTCATCTGAGATTGGACATGGGGAAGGAAGTGACAAGGACAAAGACACTAGTCCCAGGTTGCAACCTGCCAACTTGATAGACGTAGACACTAAAGCATCATTAGCAGAAGGCCCTCTAAAAACGGAAGGACATGGCATTGAGGGGGGAGCCAATGAGGACACCCACATTTCTGGCAACTCGAAGCGAAAGCGAAGCTCTGCGTCTTGCAGTGAGGATGAAGAAGACGAAGAGGACGAAGAGGATGAGTTGGACAGCAGTCAGGCAGCTAAAGAGGAGAAAAATGCAGCCATTATGAAATACACTGAACACTTGAGCACTCGCTATTACTACTGCAAGTTTTGCAAGTGGCGATCCAAGAAGAAGGGCTTTTTACTCTACCATGTCAGTCACAAGCATGATGTCCCCAAGCCGCATGCCTGCAAAGACTGCAGTAAGACCTTCATGCTGGAAACCCTGCTGACCAAACATGTAAAGATGTTCCATAAACAGGGGCTCTACCAGTGCCCGTTTTGCCCCTTTGAGTCCAATTTCCTGCGGGGGATCCGCCGTCACCTCAATAACTGTAGAGGAGAGGAGGAGGCTGAGGCAGAAGGACGCATACATACCGATTGAAAGGAATAAGGGTGGGAATTGAGGAATGTCAGAATATGGTGCTTATAGATCTTTGAATATTAAGATGGGAATTCCATCCTCTCTCCTAAAGGTGAAGGTGCCAAAATGGTTCTTTGTTGGAATGCCATAGATGTAGAGATGGCATATTGTTATCTATTATATTCTGGCTCACATCAGTAAAAAAAAAAAAAAGGTGAATCAATCAGACTGTCATCCCATTGACTGTTCAGCCATAACATTAGTACGACCTGCCTAATATTGAATAGGTCCCTCTTGTGCTGCCACAATGGATTTGATCCAACAAGGCATAGACTCCACAAGCATCTGAAGATGTCCCGTGGTATCTGGCAACAAGATGTTGGCAGCATATCCTTTAGGATCATTTATCCATGATCCTGTTGCTAGTTCATCGGCTGTCTTTTCTTGGACCACTTTTGATAGGAGTGGGAGAGAGTTCTAATGGGGTTTGGTAACTGGCACTTCCAGATTCGAGTGGAAAATTGTGTTTATAAACAAATCTTATTACAGTAAAAAAACAGTATACACTGTTTTCAGTACCTTCAGGGGTTTCATTGCAACTAGCTTAGGTTATCAGTTTGGCTACTGGTTGTTTACTTTATATTGCTGTCCAGTACATCTTACTCCCTGTCAGATGCCACTGTATTAATGTACTGTACTAATGTTATGGCTGATCGGTTTATGACTTTGAGCTTTGTATGTTCAGGTAGTTTAGATGCACACCTGAGTGAAGACATTAGGTTCTTTTAAAACAGTTTATTGTGAAGCCTGGTAGTTTTTATAGAAGAAATGTTAGATCAGTCGATGCTCTCACTTATTGTATACCATGTGTACATAGAAATATCATTTGAGAATTCTTAAAAGAACCATTGCAAATGATGTGGAAGCCTTTTAACAAACCTTTTAAACATTTAAAGAAATAAATGTGTTCCTTAGAACCATACAGCCAAGCCTAGGGGCATTGAAGAACTTCTTTGTATGCCAGTATTTCCTGAACACTACAGCGTACTGAATTTCCTTCTTTAATAGAAACACATTTTTAATGGAAACACATAGAAGCTCTGTACGTCTTTCACCAGTTTGTCAAGACTAAGAAACTGAGTATCAGTAGTTTAAAAAGTGTCAAATTTGCTGTTTAGTGGAATGTATTAGTGTTTCAGTATTTACTGTTATTGTTTACAGTAAGGTATTTCAAGGAATCTAGTCACTATTTTACTGTTTTAAGGGGGAAAAGTGCTGCACACTTTGTGTATACTATGATAACTGTAGTGTTCTTTAGATATTTGTGGTCAATATTGTATTTTTTTTACAGTGAGTATTTTTGCCAGTATACAGTCAGACCAAGCAAGTATTTGGACAGTGATAAAATTTTGCCTCTGTACACCAACACAGTACATTTACAATCAAATGAAGCAGTCAAGAGAGTTTATTTTATTTAATTTTTTTATTTTTGACATAGGCTCTTCATTTTTCACAGGCTCGGGAGCCATTAGACAAATCATTATTATACAATGATCAACCATAACCGGACCACCTCCTTCTTTCTACATTCATACCATACAGACTATAGAACAGACTGTAGTCCATCTGTTTTTGTTTCTCTGCATACGTTGTTGGCCTCCTTTCACCCTGTTCTTCAGTGGTTAGGTTCCCACAGGGCCGTCACTGAGCAGGTATTATGTGTGTGGTGGGTCATTCACCATGGAATGAGTTCGAAGTTATTCTACATTAGTTGTCTTCTGTAGTCTTGTACACCTTTTGGTGTTGCTTAGCTTAACAGTGTATTCCTTCATTTTAGGAATGTACCAGATTGTTGACTTGGGGAGTCCTCAAATTTCCTCCAAAATCTCCCTGATGGGTTTTGTTTGTTTGTTTGTATTTTTTATCTTATTGGTAGCCTCATCACATGACGTTCAGATGAACAGCTCCCAAATGCCACAAAGCTGTTGGAACTACTATGTTCTTTGTAATTAAATAATGAGGGTACATGTAAGAGTTGTCCGTGAACATCAGTCCTATCAGTCAGATGTCAAATTGCTTTTCAGTGAAAAAGGAAGGAGTATGTAAACAATTGCTGTAATTGGTCAGGTGTTAATGCAGTATCTGTTAAATCCTGTCAAATGATTCAAGACACCCTGTGCAAGATGCAGCAGAGCAGCTCCAGAACATAACAGAGCCTCCTCCATGTTTCGCAGTAGGGACTGTGTTCTTTTCTTGATATGCTTCATTTTTCCATCCACTCACTAATTACAAGATTGTAGACACCTGTGATGCTAATTAGTGGACACACCTTGATTTAACATGTCCCTTTGGTCACATTATTTTCAGGGGTATCATCATTTTTGTCCAGGCCTGTTTAATGAGTTTACTTGTTAGAATAATTACCAACAACATATAAGTACCAACAATTTTGTGTGTATCGTGTAATCTTCATTTTAACAATATTAAGAGATGGAATCTGATATAACTATAACTTAAACATCTGAAGAAATGTCTTTGAAAATCATTTGTAAAATGTAATCAATGATAAAATATTTCTGTGAACATCACATTTTACAATGGCTGTGACCAAAATCTCTAGATCACTCTATAGCGATAGACTATTGAGTTTACTAAAGTAGTGTTGAAACACAGATTAATTTGGACACTTCCTCATCAGCATTGCAGGTCAGCACCACTCACATAAACAAAAAATCCTGAGTGAGCCATAACCATGACTGGCTTAGCTAGTTATATGACCAAACGTCATCAGCTCCATTTGTTCCTGTTTCTTAGTAATGAGACTTATCCTTATTTTATAGATTACCAGCCTCAAAATCACGTTTGAATTCTATTTTTTGATTCTGATGGAGGAAAGTGGCTGACATACTCAGTGCTCTAAAACATAAATAGTGATCCATCTTAAATCTTTTTTAAATCTTTTTAAAAATATTGTTATGTCACTTCCATCCCTTAATATCGTTAAACATTAAACGGGTCCATATTTTGAAATATGTAACATGAAAAAAATTTTGTATCCTATTTTTTTAATATGGCCATATATATATGAAATGTATACCAGTGGTGTTTAAAGAATGGGACGGGGGGAGGACTTGCATGTTCTTGATCAGATAATTATATTGTGGTAATTTGTGTTTCAGGTGTTATACCTCATAAGTGAAGCTAAACAGATCTGTAATACTGATTCTGATTTCTTTCTTTTTTTAGGTGAATTCAGTGATGTTGACTTTCATCAGTCAGTGTTTAAATAAAAAATGCATGTCACTTCATTGATTAAATGTGATTTACTTTAATGATTACAGGATATTTTTGGACACATTAGGTCATTATCTACTTATTTCATGATTTTATTTATTTTATTTCATTTTTATTTGTATATTTTTTTTATTCTCACCCAAAAAATAGGTTTGTATTTAATTATCAAAAAGATGTAGTGCTGTAGATAGAATCGGCTCTGTACAAGTAGTGAGAGAGGTCTCTATGCGTTAATGCTGCAGGTCACGTTCACAATGAGTTTCAAAATGACATACCATAAGCCGAGATGATTGTACATGAGCAGATAAATTCAGTTGCCATGTTTAATATGAATATGCCATGTTTAATACCCGTCTTTCATGGGTTTTGTAAGATTTGTACATGTTTTGCTGTTAAGAGGTGTGGTTTCCTGTCTGTAACATTTATATGCACTTCCTGTGTAGGTTCAGTACTTCGTGTTTTTAGGTTGCTGTTGTGAAGAGCGAGGTAATATTCAGTGCGTTCGTGAGGAGAAAGTTTAGTTGAAATGTCAGTGTTCATTGTAAAGAAATATTTTTGTTCATTGAAAAAACCAAAGCCAAAAATTATTGCAACTATGTTTAGTCAATCTAATTACTGTTCTATTCAAATCCTGTATGTGAGTTTGTTAATTTGTTGAATTCTCTTCCTACTACAAAATCAGTGTAAAACATCTATATATATATTATACGTTGGAAAAAGAGTCAGATTTGAGGGGCGTGTCCAGAGAGTGCTTCCAGTGTGCCTGGCTGTGTGAACAGAGTGTGCAGCCATGTACACACACTCATAATCTAATAATACGTATATTACAACGATCTCCCTCAACATCTTGGGTAGGTTTCAATTTTCCTTTATTACTCTTTTCATTTACCTGTAAATGGTACATATTATACACTGCACTATGCATTTTGGAATCAAAAATGTATTTTTTTATTGTTGTCTAGCTTAGTTTGGTGTGTGATTGGAACTGAGGAGAATTTTCATGTTTTCAATTGTGTTATATTGTCAGCCTGGGAAGTTTCTGGCATTTGGATCTGCTGCATCAAACAGTAGAAATGAAAGCTGGGGTTGCTGACACTTCTCCACAACAAATATCTCATGGTGCTTTCCACTTAAGTTTTCTGCATAGTCACAGATGTCAGAAGAAAAACGTATGCATATGAGAATGGAAATTCCCTGAAAAGTTTCTGATTTTAAAAAGAATAACCTCTTCAGAGACTTTCTGTTGGTAACCAGCCAGCTCATTCCATGTGCGGTAAATCACAGAAGACCAAGTCATCTCCAGAACAGAAATGGACTTGTCTGAGATTTGGTGAAGAAAAACAGCCAGATTTACAGCCAGAATTAGCATATGCTTTACAAAATTACTGTATAATATTGAACTAAAAGATAACTGCTATAATGTAAGTAGATTAAATGTAGATAATGAGAACAAAATCAAATCATGAGGCAAAATATTACACTTTTGTTCATTTTATTTGTTGAGGAAAATGATCCAGTATTACATATGTATCATTGGAAAAAGTTGCTTTCATTGTCTCCTGTGACCCAATGACTGCAACTAAATTATTCCGTTAACTGCGGATGAGTTCTGCACATTGGTTTGAGGACTTCCTCCATACAAAACAGCTAAAACACTGTTATGTGGGTGGCTTTCCTCACATGAACTACTGTACGTGCTTCAGGTCCTTCCTCAACCTATTGGATTAAGGTCAGGACTTGGTCATTCAAATAATGAGGAAAAAGATTACACTTTTATTACTTTTATTCAAGGAAAATGATCCAAAACTACACAAATGTGAGTGGAAAAAGCTTGTGAACCTTACTTCACGTGACCCAGTGACTGCAACTGGATTTTTAGTCCATTCACCCACACAAACCTCAATTCTGTTATGTTGGTGGGTTTCCTTCCATAAAGGCAGCATTTCCTTACATATTTCTTAATACTTTTATTTCTTGGAACATACATTGCATCCATTTCCCATGCACTCATAATATGTTTGCATTACCACGGTCACAGCACATATACTGCTTCATAATTAGTCATACTTTTGAGGTTTTCATGTTCCTTTAGATGAGAAAGAAGATCAGCCTGTGTTGAACTTCTATGCTGATAGATTCTGCTCTCATTCTTGTTCTTCAAGAATAAGAATCTACATTTTAACAAATGGTAAGGATGTGTGGGTTGTTTGCTTTATGGAAAATACAGCATATTCATTCCAGCATTACAAATAATTAATTTAATTTGAATTAATTATTTGAGATTAAAGCTTAATTCAATTGTTAGTAACTGAGTGCTTTAATTATTGTCAGTGAAAAGATATTCAAAGTTTTGTCTCAATGTATTCATTTTAATTACAATTCATTTAATCATTAAGTTTGTTTAAATGTGAAACATTGTCATGTTACAGTCTTTTTAAAAGTATTATATTACATTTTATAAATATTGACACTGAAAACTAATTATGTAGTTTACGTTGTAAATTATGGAGTCTGAACAATCATTTTGGTGCATTTATACTGACCTGCTGCTTATTACAGTGGCTACTTTCTGTCATAAAGAAAGAAAGCTTACTACTAAAGAACTAATGGTTCCTAAACCTAATCAGCAGTGCTTTTTCAATAAGAAAAAAAGAAATGTCATAAAAAATAAATATATAATAAAACTAAAAGTCATAAAAATATTATATGAAACATTAGATTTAATTTTCAGATACATGTGCTCAATCGGTCACCACACCAATTCTATGTTTTAGAGCAAGTAAATGGTTTGTATTTCTGGAAAATCATTGCTTCTTTTTAGGTTTTGTCAGATTTTAGATTTCTACTTAATTTCATGGGGAAAGTGGGTTTTTAGGACTATAAGGTTCTATCTGCATTTCCAAAAAAAACCCAACAAATTTATATATATTTGATAGGACTTTGATATTGCATGTTTAACATGTATAACATGTTTAGGGTGTCTATAAGTTTTATGCATAAATGAGACATTTTCTCACATATCAGTTTTGTTATTTGGAATGCAAATCTTTTAATCTCAAAATCTCAAAACTGCTCCAAACACAGATAGAACCTACAGGGGTTGGACAATGAAACTGAAACACCTGTCATTTTAGTGTGGGAGGTTTCATGGCTAAATTGGAGCAGCCTGGTTGCCAATCTTCATTAATTGCACATTGCACCAGTAAGAGCAGAGTGTGAAGGTTCAATTAACAGGGTATGAGCATTTTTGCTCAAAATATTGCAATGCACACAACATTGTGGGTGACATACCAGAGTTCAAAAGAGGACAAATTGTTGGTGCACGTCTTGCTGGCGCATCTGTGACCAAGACAGCAAGTCTTTGTGATGTATCAAAAGCCACGGTATCCAGGGTGATTCAGCAAACCACCAAGAAGGATGAACCACATCCAACAGGATTAACTGTGGACGCAAGAGGAAGCTGTCTGAAAGGGATGTTCAGGTGATAACCCGGTTGTATCCAAAAAATGTCATTCCCAAGATTAATTGACGCTGTATTGGCTGCAAAAGGAGGCCCTAGTACACCATACTAATACATTATTGTGGTCTAAAACCAGGTGTTTCAGTTTCATTGTCCAACCCCTGTAGTTGGAAGGGGGTGAAGTATTGGGCCAGAGGGATATAAAGCAATATTTTTGGGATGAGTCCTGAAACTTTCTGACCTCAATAATGCACTTGTTTAAATCCAAAAATCTCATTAGAATAGTAGAGGCAATTACAACAACAAAAACTCGCATAAATTGTTCATAATACCCTTGAATTTTGGAAGAAACACTGCCAGTGTCTTCATACTTTTGTATAGTGAATTTCATTAAATTCTTACACTCTTGGAAAACAAAGAGATGCCACAAAGGGTTGGGTTGAGAATGGGGGTGTGAATGACCTTTCAAGCATTTAAAGAACCTAAGCCTGCATGAAATAATCAGAGAACTCAACACAAATAATAACCTAGGTACAATTCTAGAGCAGCTCTACATAATTATCACCTTTTAATTTGTTTCTTCATTTATTTATTAATTTTTTTGTCATTTCAGCACTGCAAACACCTTCTCCTCTAAAATGAACATCTCAACAGTTGCACAAGTGGACAATGCCACACGGGAAGCACTTATCAGCCCCCTAATGACTGTTGCTGTACCTGTTGTTTTCCTAGTGGGATTTGTTATCAGCACTCCATGCAATATCTTTGCCCTTGTTTTTCTGTGTGGCCATCTGAAGCGTCCGACCCCCACAGTTATCTATTCCATTAACCTTTGCATTGCAGATCTGCTCTACAGTATCACTCTACCACTCCAAGTAAGAACAAACAACTCAATTACAATTACACCCCAAGTACATTTAGCTAACTACCTGTCACATTGGAACTGGAAAATAACCTGGATTCAGTTGTGTGTGTTCAGGATTGTGTTGCCCAACACATTTGTCAGTATACTTTTATGGTGATCGCATACATCTGTTTTTAATCAGCCAACCAGATGAACAACACAAATTTATTAAAGCTTCTGATAAAATAATGTTGAGTAACTTCCTCTTAAATTTAGACAAAACAGACTTTTTTTTTATTTAAAGCTGATTGAAAAACTTTCTTGACAGACATTCACTCACTCTGGGCTGATTTCAATCTGTCACTTGATGTCATGGAGCTGACTGTGCTAATGACTGTGCTATAATCCAGTATGCACTTTCTAGTTATCAGATAAGCAGAATTTCTAACAGATTTTTATTCACAATCATATACACAGTGTGTCTAGTGTACCTTCAACAGAACTATTGGTTTCTATAGTTCTATAATTCACAAATAGTGAATCACTCCCCCTTAAACATTATAATATGATCATTTGTTATTTTTTTTTTACAACCTTAAACTTACTGACCTTTTGTATAATGTTCAATGTAAAGTTTAATGTAAAGCATATGCCTAGGATACTATAAGTTACTTGACACCATCTTTTGAGATATAAATTCAAATAGAATTTTTTTATATACATAAAACAGGTTGTATGTACAAAGTTCTTTGTTCAGATTATAATGCCATGTTCAAATTTCCCAGTTGTAATCCCATGTTATGAAATATTTTTTTCTATTAGCATTTGGAAAGACCTGGTGATTTGGTGATGCAAATTTCAAAACTTTATAAATATACCTTTTAATTACACTGTCACAAAAATTGGCAGCCATGGATTTCTCTAAGCAGCTTTTCAAGTTCTCTAGGCACACGTTTTTCAAGTTTGTAATTTAATTAAGAAATGGAGGTTAATAAGTATGGGGGAGATCAGGTTTGGAAGACTTCAAAACAGACTGATCTGCTCATAGGGATGCATTTTGGCTGCAAAGGAAGATTAAAAGTGTGCCGAAATTAATGAAAAGATTTAAGCATTGCACAGAAGCACGAGGAACTTTTCAATTAAATTAAATACCAGGAAGTTCTTCATCTTTAAAAAGCTGAATAATAAAGATTCTTAACAGGCATTAACATTCACAGTCCACCATCTTAAACGTCATTGACAATCTGTGATACTTTGCCAAAAAGGGGTGTTGACCATGCAGAGTGCCTAAACTGGTTTGAACTATTATCCTTTTTGTCATGGTTATGATCAGACTATTATACCACCTAATTTTATGTAACTGAAGTTCATCTCTCTGGTTTGACCAGGTGGACTATCATCTTCGACACAATGACTGGCTGTTTGGCTCGGTGGCTTGTGGAATTTCAACAGCTGCCTTCTACTGCAATATGAGCTGTTCGATCCTCACGACCTGTGCCATTGCTCTGGAGCGGTACTGTGGTGTGGTACACCCTTTGAAATCCAGACATCAACAAAGCACTCGAAAAGCAATTCTAACCTGCCTCTTCATTTGGACTATTATTCTTGCTTTCCAGATCCCCTACGTCTTGTATAACATTACTCGATTTATTCCTCAGCTCAATGTTACAACTTGTTTTGATGTGCTTCCTAAAGACGTTTTTGGAGGCGTGAAAGGATATGTTTACTTTGTTACCATGTACTTACTCTTCTTTGTGATGCCAATGGTTATTTTAGTGACTTGTTATTATGCAGTGGCTCGTGCACTAAGACAGTCACTTGATGCAGGAGTCCACCGTTCACACAAGCGGACACAGGTTCTAGTGATAGTTGCAGCCCTCTGCTTCATTGTGTGCTACCTACCCAATATGATTATCCAGCCTATCCACATGGTTTATCGCAAAAGAGGCCATGGCATATATGCTTACTACAAGTTCACATTAAGTCTCAACAGTCTAAACTGTTGCTTTGACCCTTTTGTGTATTATCTTGCTTCCAAGGAGCTCCGGCAAGCAATGTGGAGGGTGCTTCGCCGGTTGAAGTGCTGCTCAAATGCAGGAGAAGAGCCAGGTACTACAGATTTGTCTGAAATCCCCAGTGCCACCAGAGGAAATGACAGTAGATCCCTGATAAGTCAATAATAAAAAATAATGGGCCTAAATATAAATGTAAATATGAAACAGCACTTCAATTTGCTTCTAGGAGCTACATAACAAAAACTGAATGGCCAAAATAATTGTGATATACAGAGGTTGGACAATGAACATGAACACCTGGTTTTAGACCACAATAATGTATTAGTATGGTGTACTAGGGCCTCCTTTTGCAGCCAATACAGCGTCAGTTCGTCTTGGAAATGACATTTTTCGGATACAACCCGGGTTAGCACCCGAACATCCCTTTCAGACAGCTTCCTCTTGCGTCCACAATTAATCCTGTTGGATGTGGTTTGTCCTTCTTGGTGGTGTGCTGACATTACCCTGGATACCGTGGCTCTTGATACATCACAAAGACTTGCTGTCTTGGTCACAGATGCGCCAGCAAGACGTGCACAAACAATTTGTCCTCTTTTGAACTCTGGTATGTCACCCACAATATTGTGTGTGTTGCAATAGTTTGAGCAAAACTACTTCTACCCTGCTAATTGAACACGAATTCAACAAACTGAATGCACACTCTGCTCTTACTGGTGCAATGTGAAATTAATGAAGATTGGCCACCAGGCTGCTCCAATTTAGCCATGAAACCTCCCACACTAAAATGACAGGTGTTTCAGTTTCATTGTCCAACCCCTGTAGATAGTATATCTTTCATGAGCTATAAGCCATACTGATCATCAGTAAAACAAAAAAGGCTTAAAATGTCACTACAGGTGTAAAGAAAAAAAATAGGATTGGTTTTCATTTTTGAAATTGTGATCATGAATGAGCTTTTTACCAATATTTGAGCTTCACTAGTACTCTAGTATTAGTACTATGTTCACTAGCTTGCTAACTTCAGTTCTTTGCACAGCTTGCATAAAAAGCAAACTTGGCAGCTTCAGATGAAGTGCTGTAGACCATCCCAGAGTACCAACAAAACATTGTGTGTTAGAAGGTGAGGAGGCATAATGGCCGAAAGATCATTTATTAGCAGTATGTCTTTCTACATATAAGAGCTCCTCTGATAACAAAAAAAAAGCAAAGTTTCTTGTTCACATGACAAATATCTGCACTGTTTTAGGGTGGACCATTGGTGTCAAATTGTCAATAGGATGCAGACCTTAATACTGAACTACATTAAAATAAATATATCATTGCTGTCCTACAAAGTTTATTTCTCCATATTTTGTTTCACTTTTTGATATGAATCTGGCACTTGTTATTACATTATTTAAAAATTCCATGATAAGTGGACCAATAGAAATATACCAAAAAGACCCTGAACGAAATGGATCCCAGTTTACATTTTAGGGCACTAATGATGCTTTGAGTGTCCAAATCATAAAGTGTAATTTGAACATGATTTTGACAGCACTACAATCTCCCACAATCCACTGATTTATTGTAAACATCATAACTCAGTACATGAACTGAATATGGACAAGAATGTAACTGTGGATCTTGTTACTAAGCAACGTGGTGGAACAAAACAGCTAAGCCAACGAGAGTTACAAGCAATCAGATGCTGTGGAGTTCAGATGTTTTCTCATAACGTCAGTTCATTAATGGGAGGCTTATGTTTGTAAGCAAAATAATCAATGATTATTTAATAAACAGCACAGAGCTTTACTAACTTTAATTCTTTAAAAAAAGAAAAAAAATCCATCTCCTAGAATTGCTAGTGTAGAATTGCTGTTTTGTTAGACACATTTTGTTTGCATGACAATAAAATTAAATAATAAAATTATAATATTATAAAATGATAATAAAACACCTTATTTTTGCTAACCCTATACCTGGTCGTAATCCTAGACCCAACTTTACCTTGCACCTAAAACTGGATCCTAATCTTTTCCTTGCTCCTAAACCAAATTCTGGTTCTAATCCCAACCCTAAAATGAATGCTGTTAAGAAAAATCGACTTTCACCACATAGTAACATTTACAGATACTATACAGAGGGCCAAAGTGTACTATCTGAGTAAAATGAGACTGTTTCCTCTTCTGAACACATTCTGAGCAGTGGTCCTTATCCCTCAACAACCACAACCTCAAGCTCTAAAAGCTTCCCAGCATGCAATGCTTTCCTTTCTTCTTCTTTTTTTTTTTTTGATGCCTTTAATTTTATATTTGGCTATAACAGTTCACAGTAGCTTGTGGTTGCAAACCAACATATAACACTTACCTATCTATGTGACTCCTTCACACCCAATGAGAAAGTAAAAAAAAAATCAACTCAATCAAAATCAAACTCAAATAAAATGTGTACCAAAGGTCCAGAGAAAACTAGTGCATGCTTCTACTCGCACATAACCACATTAGTGCAAAGCTTGGTGCACTTTCAGTTAGCTATTTATCTGTGCATTGAAAATCTCACTGAAGTCATAGAGTTTGTGGATGCCTCTTCTGTATAGCTTTCTTCATTTCTGTTCGAGGAGATGGTCGGTTTGGCTTTGTTATCATGTCTCAACCCAAAGTCAGAACATTTAAAATAATTCTTGATCTTCAAGAACTTCTAAATGCTGAGTTTGGGAGCTTGCGCAACACATCACATCTAGCTATATCCATCTGAGCAGGAACGCCCCCTGTTGGAATAGTTGGGTCTAGCAGCTTCTGTTTTTTCCAGTGTGCAAACAGCCCGAAGAGCCCGCAGACATCAAGGAAACATTGAGAGAAATTTATAAAAAGTGTAATGAATTGAATGCACATTTCATTTATTCATACAAACAGACTTAGCATAACATTTTTACTGATACATTCATTCAATTTCTTTATGTCATCTCTGGAGTTATCAATAACATGCCATGAGATGGTCAGTTTGGCTTTGTCTCGAACCCAAGTTAAAATAATTCGTGGTCTTCAAGAACTTCTAAATGCTGAGTTTGGGAGCTTGCTCAACAAACCATATCTTGGTTATATCTACTTTATAATGGCAATTGTTGTGCATGATGATTTGACATCATTGAATTCAGTGCATGACTTCTGGGCCAAGAACACTAATAAAAACACTGTAAAGGCATTAAAAAACCTGACTACTCGACTAAAACCATGCATTTGTGGCTCTTCCTCTGCAGTTTTGTCTAGTGTGCATTTCTTGAACTTAAATGAGATCCATGTTTTCGGTTTGATCTAAATTTTGATCAAAACATGGTTAAATTCATACAATTATCTAAATTTTGTTCATTTTACATCCCAGTGATGACAAATGAGTAGTGTAGGATCACCTGAAATAATATCATTGCATCAGCTGCATGTGCAACTACCAAACTACCAAACATCCCACAATGTTAGCCTAGCGTCCTAAAGGTTAAGCTTTTATCCGTGCAGTTCGAAAGACTGCATTTTGCACTGAAACAGAGCAGATTATAAACAGAACATAATAAATGATCATAGCAGAAACATATGTGGTGAAAACAATGAAAGCATAAATGAAAACAAATCAACAATAAAAAAAAAAACCCTAAGCATCGTCTCTTCACTTTCAAAGCACAGGCTATATCCTCTCTCACAAGACAGCGAGTGCAGAATTGTGTTGAATGTTGAATTGATCCTTGCGCTCAATAAAATCCAGCCTTATTTATGAAAATAAATGTATGCATTGATTAGCAAAATCCTCAAAAAATCTCAATAAATGAGAATATAATCAGAAAATTCATTTATTTCAATGATTCAATTCAAAAGGTGAAACATATTAAGTATATAGGTTTATTATACACAGCATGATCTATTTCATGTGTATGTTTATTTTAATGCTGATCATTGTGGCCTACAGCCAATAAAAACCTGAAAGATAAAAAATATGTGTATTGTATGCTCATGGTTTCACACTCTATCAACACAAAACAACACCTGTAAAGTTTTCCTAAGCCTAGATGTGCCCTCAGTCTGGTTCATTAGGCTGTACAATATTAGTGAAGACTCCTGACTTGACAGGTTTCCAGAAGTCAATCATTGACTACAAAAAGTCATTGGTTAAGAAGTTGTTCTGTTCACAGAGTATTGTGCCCAAGTATATAAATGGAAAATTAAGTGGAAGGAAAAAGTGTGGTAGAAAAAAGTTCACAAGCAACACAGATCATTGTCAAGAAAAGGTGATTCAAAAGGTGGGGGAGATTCACTGGGAGTGGACTGCTGCTGGAGTCACATCCAGGACATGGGCTACAACTATCACATTGTTAAGTGTTAAGCCACTCATACCTTCAGAAGCATCTTACCCGGGCCAAGGAGAAAAAGAACCGGACTGTTGCTCAGTGGTACAAAGTCCTGTTTTCAGATAAAAGTAAATTTTACATTTTATTTGGAAATTAAGGTCCGGGAGTCTGGAGGAAGAGTGGAGAGGCACACAAAACTGCTTGAGGTCTGATGTGAGGTTTCCACAATGATGATTTGGGGAGCCATGTCTGCTGGTGTTGGTCCACTGTGATTTATCAAGTCTAAAGTCAGGGCTGCCACCTACCAGGACATTTTACAGCACTTCATGCTTCCCTCTGCTGGCAAGTTTTATGAAGAGGCAGATATTAATTTTCCTGCACTTTCCTTCTTGTTTAATAACCACAGTATCACTGTGTATTAAAGCAACCTGGGCTTTCATTACACCTCAACATGCCACAGACTGATCCCCTCCATGCCATGCCATATTAATGCACTAATCAATGCAAAAGGACTGAGTGCATTTACTGTACATACTTTTCAGTAGGCTAACATTTATGTATGCTTGAGAATCAGAAGAAGGTGGAGAAGAGGGATGGAGGTTAAAGTCTTTGCTTGACTTAAAGTAGATTTTCAGTTTCACAGCAATATGTATCAGACTGTACAACATTATTGTCAACGTGGCATATTTTTTAAGGGGACATCTATGTTAAAGTCACTAGAGGGCACTCACTTCCAGCATAACACATGAGTTGCAGCCACAGTTGTCTGGTGAAGATGAGAACACATTTGTTAATGGTGAGGTAACAACAGCTGGTGAACAAAGAAATAAAATGTGCAGTCTTCTTTACTGTTGGTTTTCATTGATTATATGGAAAAGACAGTTGTGCTTTAACAGTTTGGGGTTTTTTTCCTCAAAAATGCAATGAAGAATACATTTTCTATCTATCTACATTTTCTATCTATCTACTAGCTAAGGATGTTCTAAGTAAACAGCAAAGCACTTTTGTAAGTCGCTCTGGATAAGGGTGTCTGCTAAATGCCACAAATATAAATGTAAATTTTCTTATAAAGGCTATAGATACTGTGACTTCAGTTTTGGCAAATGAAATAGTGACACTGAATTTATTATATGTCTGATTACATCTCTTATAAAAAAAGTATTTGCTCATTTTCTGTCCTAAATTTACACACTTTCAAAGATGTGCATGGCTGCATTCAACACATTCTGGGTTTCGTTTTGAATGTTGTCTGTACCCGGTCTACAGAAGTAAGCTGTCTTGTGGGAGTCAAAAAAATTCATGTGATCTAACTGAAGAATGAGACGACAGTAGTGTGAGTGGGTTGTAGGAGTCTGGCCTCACTTTTAAAATGTTAGTATTAAATGTTACATTTTCCTGAGAGATGAGATCTAGTAGGTAGTCTAATCAAATAAAAAGTTGTGGCTGAACTGAGCATGAACTGGCATTATCTCACCATAGTAAGTCCCAAAGCAGAGTAAGTTGTGATGTCCGTGTTATCTTGTGATAACAATGACCAGCTTGCTGATGGTAAGATGATGTGAATTAGATGTGAATTTTGGCAAGGCATGATAGTGGGTGGCAAATGGATAAGAAATTCTGTGTAACATTCTTCAATCCACTGTGTCAAGTATGCACGAGGAATACATCATAGAGGGCATTACCACCCACAGTGGACAGTGTAGTGGGTATGAAGGCAATGATATTGAACGATGGGATTCAATATGTCAGTTATGTACATGTGTAGATTAAAAGTCAGTGCAGTAATTGGATAGAAGCAATAATGTCCAGCAAAAATGAATGAGCCTGTCCTGTTTGTGGCTCAGTGTGTAATAATGTCCTGACAGAGTGAGGAGGAGTTGTACAGTGTTATCACTGTAGGTACAAACAACCTCCTTGCTACAGTGGAGCTGAATGTGCCTGTTGCTGAAAGTGCTCCACTGTCTAACCAGTAAGTCATGGGGGGTGAGGTGTGTTGTCCAAGACAGCAGTCAGTTTGTTGATAGCTTTGTTTTCCATCATTGCCTCAAAATGTAGGTGTAAAAGTTGTAAACAGCCTCAGTGTTCGCCCCCCAGTCCAATGTGTTGTCCAGCAGGACACCCAGATATTTGTATGGCCACCCACCTTAACATTCTGACTCTTGATGGTAACAGGCCTAATTGTGATCTTTTTCCATCTACCACCACCTCCTTGGTCTTGTTCACATTAAGGAGCAGTTGCTTCCCACACCACTCCGCAAAGCTGCTCACCAGGTCTCTGTATTCACCTTCCTATCCATCCCTGATGCACCTGACCACTGAAGAGTCATCAGAAAATTTCCTGAAGGTGGCATATACATCTGACCTGTACTGGATGTGTGTGCTGTACAGGGTGAAGAGGACGGGGTAGAGTACATTGTTGCAGACAATATAATGTACACTGTTAACAGACAGGGAGAAGTACATTATTGCAGACTGGCCGGTTCCCAACTGCGCATACTGGGGCTTATGAGACATGCAGAGGGTGGAGGAAAGGGCTTTCCTGAGGTGAGATGTAGAAGCACCAGTCTTTCCACGACCTTCACAACATGGGACCTGAGGACCAGTTGTATGACGTCATTGAGAGAAGAGGCAGATGACTTCTTTGCAACATGACAGGATGTTTTCCAGAGCATAGGAACTTGCTCTTGCTTCAGGCTCGGGTTAAAAAGACACTGAAGAATCTCACATACAGTGGCACAGACCCTCAGTAATGTTGTGCTGATTCCTGGTCTGGCCACCTTGTCCATTTTGAGCTTCTCCAGCTTTCTTGTCACCTGACTGGTTGTCTCCTCTAGATATGGATGAGGGTCTTTGGAGAATGACTGTGGGAGGAGGGATTGTGAGTACTAGTTTGGAGACAGCAGCAGTGGTGAGGAAGAAAGGCAACAGCTACTTCTACTGGAGGTAGGGGTGGAAAACACATTCAGCTAGTTGGCTGTGTACAAACTGTCCCCCGCAGTTTGTGCTTTAGCATTGATGCCAGTGATTTTCCTCATACCAGCACAAACCTTCCAGTTTCACTCAGAAAATATCCTTAGGTAGTAGACAAGGCTAGAATCCAGAGATTCCTGACACTTAGATTCTTTTAAAAGAGGACTGATGGGCTCTTGATCTTTATCTTGTTCATGTTCATGTTATTCATGCTGTTGTGTTTTGTAGAGTTGTAAAGAAGCCCAGTTTACAATAATGAATTGTATTATTAACAAGTTTTAACAACTATAGCAATGTCAGTCAAATTATATAAAGATATTTTAGTAACCTTAACAAAGACAACAGCAAAAAAAGGCCCTAAAACTGAACCTTGTCGGATACCACACAAGACACGCTACAATTTTGGATGAATAATGAATAGCCTATATACTAATTACTGTATTAAATATGGCTGTGTCCATTACAGGCTGTTATAGCGCTGCGTCAGTGCATTGCTCTCCTTAGGAAACTGGAAATAAATGCTAGCTGGAATTTGTAAAATAATTTGTTTGAAACAAGATATTGTGACTGTCCACTGAGAAACATGTTTCATTTACAGAAGGCAAAGATGTGCATAACTTTGAATGGAAACAAATGTAAAAATAGAGATTATTTTACTAATTGTAGAGCATCTCTATTGGTCTATTTATCCAGAATTGTTTACATTAGTTTGTTTGCATAGTAAAAAGCAGTTACGAGTTTCAAAGCATGGAGAAAACTAAAAAATGCAGATGGTTTTCACATTTTCATTTTTCTTCATGGTTTGAACCCTGCAGCTGCCCTGGATACTGTGTGAATAATTCTGGATTAATTGACCAATAGAAATGCTCTAAAATTTACTATTCATTTCTCTTACTTTACATTAAGTGCCTTTCAAAGTTAAGAGCATTTTTGCCTTCTCCTGTTTTGCCGTCACCTTTTTTGTCATTGGGCAGAAAAAAGGACAAATCTAAACTGTAAAATGTACACAGCTAAAATGACTTCATGTGTATACATATGTTTATTCAAATCCTATAACATCAGTTCCTTCAATGTGTTTATTTTATTTTAAGAAAATTTTAAGAAAATTTGTTTTTTAGGTTAAACAAACAAACCATTTTTAAAGTCTGCCTTAAGAAATCATTTGATGGGCATGACAGATGTTTTTCTCAGACTGAATGGTGGACAGCCTGAGTTGACCCCAATGTTGTGTTATATACAAAACATTGCAGTAAATATTCCCTGGCAATGTAACATTGATCTACACTGAAAGATAAACTCATACCCTGGAGAACAGCATTGTCTCCAAGTACTCCTTACTGACATGAACACAGAGAGAGGAAGCCCCTCCCACTTCTGTAACTTCCTGAAAAGACTTTCCAGTAAAAATGTGACAAAGGGTTCCCTTTTCATAAATACTTTACCCTGTATACGTGGTTTGGACTGATATTAATTTCACGGCTCCACAACTGCCATCGAAAGCAGTGTCTTTAAAAGGTAAATATTTATATTTATATTTCCATAGCCACACTGTACTCAATTCTTCTCATATTATATATAAGATTCTTTTAACAAGTTGTATCAAAGTTGTATCGTCACGTGTTTTCTGCTTCACCAGTATTTTGTCTGCTTTGTCAGGTTGACCAGTGGGGCTAGACAAAGAATGTTTTAGAAGCTTTTACCATGTAAATTAGGAACTACAATACATTAGACTGTGGTTATGTGTTTTTTGGCTGTTAGCATTATTTTTTCAGCTTTTGTTCAGTAACACGATCAGATTCAGAATAGGACTGAAATATTGTTAATAATGTTGCTGTGAATATTCATCCAAGACCATTTGTGTGATCATTTGGATATTTTTATGTGTTTAAACCTGATTACATATCTCTTTTTCTCCTGCTTCAGTTTCACTATGAGGCTCTGTGGATTGCTATTTATCACGTCCTTAGTTCTGGCTTCTGGTTAGTGGATTTTCTGTCATTCATAGAGTAAAAAAGTACTGATGCATGTGAATGATTGTGCAGCCTTGGCCATTTTTATTATAAAAAATTATAGATTTTGTTGTTTTTTTTTAACCTTTAAAACCCTGGGCCAATTTGGGGAAGTTGGGTGTACTTTTATTGACCAAAAGATTAGAAAAGTGCTTAAAGATGCCAGATATTTTTATTTTCAGGAGACCCTTAGCTGCTATTTGTCTTCATTTGAGATGTAAATATTAACAGAATGTAAATATGTGTATTGTTTATTTTATTTTATTTTATTTTATTTTATTTTATCTTATTTTATTTTATTTTATTTTATGTTGGGAATTGATCATCCAGAGTGTTCCTACAGAAAGTAATGGTATTCCATCACTGTGCTCCAAAGCTCTTATAGGAGTCTAGTATTATTATATTATATAATATTATAACCTGGAGTTTTTACACTAAACTCTCTCTTATTGATCAGACACACAAGTTTAAATAATGTGATTAGGTCCCTAAACCTTGCACAGTACTGTATGTATCTCTATTTCTTCTCAGGACTTTTATTCTGAAATTTGAATACTGTGACCAAAGAAAGAGCATGAACAGCCTATTTTATCTTCCTCTATAACTCAATATCAGGGTCAATTATGTCATTAGCTCCACCCCCTCTCACTGATGAATCTGCATGCAGGTTGAGCATGTAAATGTGCTCTTTTGGCATTTAAAATGGGATTTATTTCAGTATAAATTGAGAGAACATTCACTGTTTTCTGAGCTGGATTACTCGCTGGTAGTTCATCACTCAATGAGGAGTCTTGTAGTTTGTTATTATATGTTTATTTTGTCTGTAGTTTATTCTCATTCTGAGTTATGATGCTTAGAATGTGGCATGTAACTGCCTGCAAAGTGCAGATTGTGGGTTCTGTGAGTTGATTGAGTAGTAGTAAACATTGCCTCTGTAGTTAATCAAACATAAAAACATATTTTGAACAAATCCTAATTCAACATTACTCACATTTAAAATCATTGATATGATTCATTTTGAAAGTTTGGATGCTTTACAGGACATTGTCCAATCTTATCGACAAAGGGTCACTGCAGGTTTTCAGTTGATTAAATGAGAGGAATCAGGTATCACAAGTGATTGCTTAGAATGTAAATCTGCAGCCACATTGGCCCTTTGAAGAAAAGATTGGAAACCCTTCCCTTACAGAATAATAACTCCCATCTCCTTTGGTTGAAATGACACCTTACAATTTTGGTAGCAGGTAAACATTGCTCAGTCCAGAATGTTTCCCACACATCTGACTTGGCATATTCACAATTTTTTTATGATTTTTATGACGGGAGATCATAAAAAGCTTCAATTTGTGTCTATGCTTGTAGTCAATTTTGAGGTATGTTTTCAATTCATCTGTGCAAAACTGACACTATTGACAACAGAACTCATAGTCCCATAGTACACTTCCTTTTTTCTCTAAATGTGTCTCTGCTGATTGTGGGTAACAAGTTATTTTTACATCAGCAGTCCACAGCACCAGTAATGCTGAATGAGGATCTGTCAAAAAATGCATAATGTCTAAAGTTTTTCAAATCACCATGAAAAGATCCTGTAGAATGGGTAGTATTAGCAAAAATATATATCACTTTTTTGTAGATTTAAAGGTTTCAAAGTAAAAGTAGTTTTTTTTGTTCTAATTAATAAGGCATAACAGACATTTTAGCAGTCTGTGGTTTATTCTAGTTTCAGTAATCCAGAGCATATAGTGAAATATTTTAATTTCACATATGCAATGATGGGTTTGAGTACTTCTGGGTTTGCTTTGTCCCTCTATTTTCATGAAACAGCTGCATAAATCGTTTTATTTTTAAAATCCAAGTATTAAATTGGTTATTTGATCACAACCTTGTTGAGTGGTTTGAGCAACAGTTCATATCACAGTACATTTAAAATTCACTTTGAAAACTTTTTGAAATAAAAACCTATTAGAAAACAGTAAGCCTGTCATATCCTACAAGTCTGTTGTAGATTAGCAATGGGTTATTTTACTACAAAAACATTTAACAATGTCACACAGAACACTGAGTACACAAAGACAAGCGGATGTACTAGCAGGGTTTTAAGGATTTAATAAAAAAAAATAAAAAATAAAATACCTTAACAAATGATATATAAACAAACAGGAACAGATGCAATGGATGACACTGCCACAGACTGAGTACAGGCAGCAAGTAGTGCCACAGACCGTGGAGCACAGGCAGCCAGAATTGCCACAGACTGCCACAGACCTTAGAGCACCAGTAACTGGCACTGCCACAGGCTGTGGAACACTGGGTGGGCAGTAGGAGCTGGGATATGGGTATTTGGCTTGACCGTCACATATACAAAATCCAAGATTCTTAGAAGTTCCTCCATATTCTGGAGTGCAGGACCTCCATTCACCAAATCCCAGCAACCCTCGCTAACTGGGCCTACTCTCAGCCCCCCAAATTTTCCCACATTTTATGGGGCTGGCGAGGGGGAGACCTTAGTGCACAGGCTCTGTAGATTCCTCAGGCCATGGGTCTCAGAGACTTTCTATGTCTTGTTTAGTTCCATGCCGAAGGGCTCACGGTGGACCACCAGACAGGTTCCTTCAAACCCAGAGAACTCTGCTATGTCCATGTTTAGATTAGTCCTTTTGTCATACTGTACGCTGAGCAGACAAAGAGAGGCAGACATACTAACAGGGTTTTAAGGATTTAGTAAAAAAAAACAAAACCAAACAGATAGCACTGCATAAAACGTTTGGTATCAAACACACAAACACTAGGTAACAAACAAAGGCAAACACTGTAACAAACAAAAGGACTAACAAAGATGACTGTAAACTTAAATACATGGACAGAAATACACATAACTGGGACACAATGATGAATGGGCAGGGTTACAAAGAGACACAGCTGGGAACGGGTGGAGCAAGGGCGGAGACAAAACCAAAACAAAAACGTGCTAAAATCACAACAAAACTGCAGGGAAGACTGGAGAGCCACACCAGACTGATACATGACAAACAACTGAATATGAACTAAGGCGTTTTATTTTAATCAGCTGGACAAGAAATGCCCTGGGGTCCCTAGGGAGTAAATGCCTGTAAATAGCACTAGTAACACATTCTTGCTAAGCACCTGCACTGATTCATGTTTGTGATGCGTCTAAATTATGCAGCACTGAATTTTGGTGCTTCTTTTGTTGCATAATGCAAGAAACACAGACTATGGGACAATTTTAAACGATATACCTGATAAACCATTATACTGCCCAGCAATATGAAGAAATCAAATATAAGAATTTGCTGAAATCTTACATTTGAGCCACACAGAGGCTGTATTTATTACTTCTAAATTTACAAAAAAAAAAAAAAATGAAATATGAAATATAGCCAAGGAGTGCCTATGTTGGTGATACTATCACAGAAATGATTTCAGAAATGATTATTATTAATGTTGTTTTTTGCACTGTTATTATTATTATTGCATTTTTTTGCAGGTTATGACAGTGATAATGACATCTGCATGGATGTGCCCAGCTATTGTGAAGTATGATATTATATATTTATGTTGAATATATCTGTTTGTTATGTACAGTGCATTATTTTATCATTTATCATTTCGTCTATATCAGTAGTCTCCACTCCATCTACAACACACAAATCCAAGAGTCAAGTCAGTCAGTTAATACAGAGCTGTTTTTTTGAAAGAGGAGGGCTGGTGACAGCTGTTCATAGAATTGTTTTACATGGAGTCTGTTTATAATGCAGACATGTGTTTTGTTCTTCTGTTTTGTTATTAGGATGAGTACGAGGAGACCCCTTCACTCAATTGTGGAAATTCAAGTATTCCTGAAAGTGTGTTTTTGAACTGTTTTAGCAAAAAACTTTCATAGTACTTAAACATCTACTAAGTGGAAAGTGACTCTCTCATGTTCACGTAGACTTCCAGCAGGGTTTGCTGTAATCAATATTCTTTTCATTTTTCAGGCTTTTGCAATTTTTCATGGGACAACATCTCCTGCAATGTAATTAAGACAAATCAGTTATATTGCTCCTGGAGCACGCATACACTTCCTGAAGATGCACAGTATTCTGCTATTTCTTAGTAAGTATCATCATTTCCTTCACCAAATGCAAAGACAATCAGATATGTTTGGTTTGAAAAAGTATTCCCCATGTAAATAACTTAACTTTTAATATTCTCTCACTTCAGTTTATGCAGTGACGACAACCACACAACCCACCATTTGCAGTGCTCCTCCAACAGCATAAAGGAAGTAGTTGAATGCCTTGGGCAACATAATAAGGCTGACGATGTAATTGTTCATATCAACATTTCCATGCATAGTCAAGTGCGCATTCTCTGCCAAACATTTGTGGCAGCAAATATTGGTAAGATACTATGAACATTCATATTTATATATAATTAAGTAAAGTATAAAGCATCAGGATCTACTGTTTAAAAACAGGCAGTTCTTTTTTCTTTATATACCTGCATTATTATTATTATTATTATTATTATTATTATTATTATTATTATTATTTATTTGTTTGTTTGTTTTTTAATATATGAAGAAGTAACAATATACATGTAGCACATAAGATAAGAAAATATGGCAATGTGATGCAAACCAGGACAGGACAAAAAGCAGGACTGAGAAAGAAAAACCTACCTAGAGGCACCTTATTAAAAGAATGTTGCAGCTGAAGCTTCTTCACACGTTAAGTTTCACGATAGTATTGATTTAAATTTTTGTATTTCCAGTTTTTTCACTATAGTCAGAGCTATAAGTAAAGGATTTGTATTTTTAACTAATGATTCTGTTACTGAAAGAATAGGCATAAAGAAAGTGACATTGGAACATCATTTTCCAGATATAGAGACAATTTTGATTTTTTTTTTTTTGGTGTACATACACATAGTGCATAAAACTGGCCCTCAACTTTGTTAGTATTGCATTGTGTTCATATTCCTGACTGATTCCCATCCCAAACATTTTGTATTGGGTGATGTGTGTCTTATGAATGAGTTATTGGATGGAATATTGGATTAATTGTTTGCATTCTTGCTCATTATGAAGAAGTTCCAGATTTGAGTCCAGAGGTTTATCTGTGCAAATATTGGGCAAAGCGCTATTCATTTATGTGACATATTCATTTATGTGAGAGATATTCATTTATGTGAGAGATATTCATTTATATGAGATATTCATTTTTATGAGAGATAATGTTTATAAAAGATACATTTTTGTGAGAGATATTTATTCTTATGAGATATATACATTTTAGAGCTGTTTTTTATGAGATTTGATTTTTTTTTCTGAAAGATATCCATCTTTGTAAGATAAATTCATTTTTCGGAGAGATATTCATTTTTGTGAGAAATTCTTTTTGTATGAGACTTTCAATTTTATGTGAGACATTTTACAAGAAATATTAATTTTTACAAGATATTTGTGAGATATTTCTGAAAATGAGATCATTTTTCTGAGATATTCCTTTTTGTGAGAGACATTAATTTTTCTGAGACATTAATTATTATGAAATTTTATATTGTGAGACATTCAATTTTAAGAGATAATATTTTTTTTCAGGGTTGATCATTTTATAAGCAATGTTATTTTTATTAGATATATATTTTGAAAGATATTCATTTTAGGAGAGATATTCATTTTGTGAGTGACATTCTATGAGATGTTCATTTTTATGTGATTTTATGTGATTTTATGTCATTTTAGATAGGAGAAATATTCATTTGTGAGATATATTCATTTTGTGAGATATAGTCATTTAATGAGATAAATTCATTTTTATGAGAGATGCTCATTTTATAAGATATTTGTTTCTGTTAGATATGATAGATTAGCTATATTTTGAGAGATATTAATTTTACTGCAGTTAAAGTCAATCTAGTAGAAGAAAGATTACAGTGTTCCTACAGTAGTTTCATTAGTAATGATATGATGATGTTATATTTAATGGTGTTAAGGGTATTTAAACATTTTGTGTCTTTTTTTCAGAGATCTTAGTACCACCCAAAATCATAAGTGCCTTAATAAAGTCACATGAGTTGGAGATTAACTGGGCTAAACCACAAACTATTTATTCTGAAAATAATGATTGTTTTATTTTTGAGTTAAATATTAACAATGAGGTAAGGATGTGTCTAATTCATCTATTTATTTTTTCTCGCATACCTTTTATTCCAATTTTTTAATTCCAATTTGTCTTTTGCTGTTGCAGAGTATCACTAAATCTGAAATGTCCAACCTGACATATATTAAACAAAACATTGACCTGGCAAGAAGCTATAGCATTAAAATAAGAGCAAAATGGGCTTGTGCCACTAATGAAAACTGGAGTGACTGGAGTGAAATCAAAGGTAAGTCTTATTTTTATATCAATTATGAAATTACTCACATGGAACAGGTTTGAACATGACAAAATGTGTGTATGCTCTTGAAATCAGTGGTAGGCCCAGCTGAAAATCCTTACCAGCTCAACACATACGCGATTGCAGCCATTGTGTTTGTGCTTCCCATGATTCTTCTGACATTTCTTCTGATCTGCAAGTTCCAAAGGTACAGTGTTCCCCAGTCTCCTAGTTTCCTATATCTTTTTCTGTTGTTTTTTTTTTTTTTTGCTTGTTTGTTTGTTTGTTTTTTTGTTTGTTTGTTTGTTTTGGGATGGGGGCTCTAATTTTGCTACCTTTAGAACAGAGGATATAGAAAATGGCTCTGAAGACATGTCTGTCTCTGAGGCAGAACAAACAGAATTGGTTCACAAAATAACCAATTAAAAAAACAAGAGGCGGAGCTTTAGAAATGTGCATCTGCTTCTCAGAGCTTTATATGTGGGAGCATTGCATGGGAGCAGTGCAGTTTGAAAAAATGTTTTAAGAAATTCACCACCATATAAAAAGAATTTCTTTGCACATCTTTCATCCATGTTTGAGCAGAAAAAGCTCTGTCTACTGCTTATTTCAATCAATATTCTTTGAACTAATTGCGATTAGAACCAATTTGTGATTTTGCTGGATTTGTTTTGCTGAGTACAGCATCTTTTAATTGAATGCTGTTCACAATGTCAAACCATGGCCATAAATATTTGCACAGGTGCAAAATGTAGATGGAACAAAATCCTAGGCATTTTACCTTTTAAGGTTTAGTAATCATAATGGAAATAAATATTTATACTGTATAATAGAGAAGCTCATTGTGAGATTTATGTAGAATTATTGTATATTGCTTAAGGTGTACTCACTCTAGACTATATGTACCATGAGAGAGTGAGTCATGCTGCTTCTGTAAAAATGTTGCATGATTAATAGAACTTTGCTGTTTGTCATGATCAGTAAATCTATTAGGTGTGTGAGGACCATATATAAGCACACAATAAAACACTGTCTATGTCCCCTGTGTGATCTGTACTGTACATGATTATTCATTGTTGTTATTTGCACAAAAATGTTGTATCCATTACAAATGTGGTTTTATTTTTATTATTGGAAGAAGAACTATATTAAATATAAGATCCGTCATCATTCAGGCTGAATTGTTAGAGATTTTCATGGGGTTTAGTTTAATATCTGTGGATTGGCTGCAGTGTGAAGTTCTAAGTATGTGCAATCCATATTCAGAAAGTGATATGATCATGATATGGGCCCAGGGGTTAAGTGCAGGCCTGCAGGGGACTGGGAAAGGGGGATAATGATGCTCTAGCACAGTACAAGACAACTGTTTTTGTTAATTTTTTTTTATTAAATAGATTGAGTTTTGTTAAATAATGTTTTTAAAATGATGCAACATTAACTCTTAACAACCCAAGTTCTGCATTCTGCAGGCACTTATTTGCCTGTATTCATTCAAGCATTTCTTGGCATTTCTTGTCAAATCTTAGTTGCAGCAATGGGCTTTTGGCTATTTAATCTAACAAAATGTGAAAAGCATTCACATTTACCAAATGAGGATAAGAGAATAAAACAAAGTGATAGCACATGAACTGTAAAAAAAAGAAACGTTCTCATTAAAGGGGCCTTATTTACCAACATACTGTACTTTTGATTGTGCGCTGGATTTATTCCGGTTAACTTGACTGACATTACTGCATGTTCCCTAACCACAGTTTCCAAGAATATTTTTGTGGAACAGAGAACAGAAAAAAATAAATAAAAATAAAATAAAATAAAGTTGTCAGCATGTCTGATATTAGCACTGCCTGAGTTTGAAGCTTTAGTGAATGGAACAAACTGAGGAAAGTGCTGTTAACATGTAACATAGCTGTGATATCACACTTTCTTATGTGTCGATGTCTAAATTTTGGCCCAGCATGCTCAGCATGAAGGAACCTAATTTTTCAGTTTTTCAATGCCTTTGTTCTAAGTTTCAGAATGAATAAGAATGCTCATCCAGCAATTCTTCTGCTCACAGATGTCAATCTCGATGTTAATTTCAATAGCACGTCTGGTTAAATAAATGTTCAATCATAATAATGGATTTTAGCTCCACGAGATATTTATGCTCAAGTATGAATGCAACATAGCATCCCATTCTTTTTGCAATGGACATAATACATAAAACTACATCATACAAATTTGCATAATTCATCTTAATTCCTTACTGAGGAAAACACATTGAGATGCAGCAAATGTTTCAGTCAGTTGCTACATGTCCAATGCTATGTTTTTGCTAGTTGTTTAGGTAAATGCAGTGGTGTTCCTTTACATTATTTAAATGACACTCTTATCCGAAGCAATTTACAAGATTACAGAGGTTGGACAAGTAGTGTAAGGAGTCTTGCTGGTGTAGCACAGCATAGTTGCCCAGATTGGGAATTGAACCCCAGTTACTAACATGGTGTGGTGGCTCACTGGTGGTGTTATCTGTTGTACCACACCAACCACTAACTTATTCATGGCATTGGTGTGGTTGCTCTGGCAGTTGCTATAGTACATCAGTTGATTGTTACGGTGTCCTAGGTGGTTGCTAGGTAACCTATTTGGTTGATTGGGTGTTTGCATATGGACTTAAAATAGTATTCCTGAGGGTCGCTAGAGTGTGACTAAGTGAGTGCAGTGTTCAGGCATCACCGCCGGTGTTGTGCCTGTCTGTGGCAACCAACAGAAATACCATAGCAACAGCTTAGCTCACATTACTTTTTCTATTTTTTTACCTTTGCAAGTACTAATATTTCCTTCACGAAATACTGCACATACACATTTTATTATAATTATCTTTATCTTATCTGCTTCACCAACTTCTACACAGATACACAACCCTCCCTAAGTGTTGTGGATCCTCACACTGGCATTTTGTCCATTTGGCCCTTCACTTTAAACTCAGTTGATTAGTATTAGTTATTATGCTTTTAGTCTTGTTTTCATATTCTCTCGAAACAACTGTTACATTTAGCACTTTCACTTGTGTTCTGGGTGTATGTAAATGTCAGGGGTGTGAGATTGGTTTTAGAATTGGCCTGTTTTTACTAAGCTCTTTTATTAGCTCTGCTTTATTAACAGAATGAGGACATAACAGTGTTTTCGGGCTCATGGCTTGTGACTTTCAGTGTTCAATATGCCAAAGTAAATACAAGTTTGTCAGTGTTGAATCAGCACTATATAGTATAGTGTTGATTTATCACTCACAATGTAAGTTTAACACTGACAATTAGCGGTGTAGGCCACCTTCAAAAATAATAATCTCTACTTGCTTCTCCAGGTTAACTAAGAAGCTATTCCCATCCATTCCAAGCCCATCCGTGAAAGTCAAAATGCTTCTTGAGAAAGAAGAGTGTACTCAGGTATTAGCTCACCACACACACACACACACGCACACACACACACACACACACACACACACACACACATATACACACACACACACACACACACCCTTCTCCAGGTTTTATTACATTATAGACTTATTCTATTATTTAATAGATTGAGTTCATTTTTTTGTCACAAAATAGTCCGAGTGTGCACATCATTCGATATGACACGCAAAAGTGAGATGAGGTTCATTCAATTTCCACTGACAATGCTTAATATGTTTCTACAATTGGAGTCCACCTGTGGCAAATTCAGTTGAATGGACATGTTTTTGGGTTGACAACATCTGCCTATAAAATGTCCCACAGTGGACAGTGCATGTCGGAGAACACTCCAAGCCATGGGAATTATCTGCAGACATCAGAAACAGGATTGTGTCAAGATACAGATCTGAAGAAAGATATAGAAATATTATTGCAGCTTTACAGGTCCCCAATTCCACTGTGGCCACCATCCTTCATAAATCCCTTCCAAGGGAGCGGTGCCTCCGCTATGTATACATTACTACCTATATTTATGCATTCCAAGATGATGTTTCCATATATGGGCCCCTAGTTTTGTGAAAACATTGGGGTATAAGAACAAGACCCCTGAGTTAAGATATCAGAAGACTTAGATTAGCACACCACCACCTTTTGTCACTGCAGTGCTGCTTCAAATCCAGTCAATTGCACTAACTCTGAGGCAGAACAAATTAAATACCTAGAAAATAATCAATTAAGATAACCAGTAGGCAGAGCTTTAGAAATGTGTATCTGTTCCAAAGATTTCTCTATATAGATGAAGTGTGTAAAATTCGGTTCAAGATTTTGTTGTTAATATTTTCAAAATCTATGGTTTGCATGCAGTTGGTTTCTCAGAACACTGCCTGGTAAACTACATATATAGCTTCTAAAGCATTTTGGTTGGTTGTTTATTTTTGTGTAGGAACACTATCAAGAATGCTAAGATATTGAAAATAAGCATGAATTTAAATAATGTGACAAAATTTAATGGTACATGATTGAATAGAAGTGGTGAAATGCTGCTTTAGAGGCTAGCTTGCTAGTTTTCCATGTTGTTTTCGGAGAAATCAACATTTTCTTATGCAATGCATCTACATTTAGCAATCAGAAGAGCAAATTCTAATTCTTAATTCTTTGAGTTTAGTTTTTAGGTCATTCTTGTTTTTCTATTCACATATTCATGGATATTTCAACATTCCAAACCAGAATGTCAAATACAGAATCACACACAAATTTGAATGATAACAAAAATATATATTTTTTTACTGCTGTGTTTACATGAGTTATCCATACCTGACAATGTTGATGCTGTAAAGAAACAAGTTTTGAATTCTGTCTAAGAAATAGTCTTTTTCACAAGGTTGTGCTACAGAAACAGGGCGGATGTCAAGCTGAAGAAGGAACTGAAATATTGCAGGTGACAAGCTGAGATGTATTCTGCAAACAGGACTTCTGAGACAGCCTGGTATCTAAAGAAATGGCCTCATATCTGCTTGAAGGAGCTTTTGAAGCTGACCTGCACAAACCATACAAATATACAAGCGTTTTTATGTGTTTAAAAAGTGTGAATGCATTTGAAGTTATAAGCGTTAATGCTTTAATGAAATTAAGGGTGAAGCTGAAATGAAGTTAAAGCAACAATGACACAGTGGGGTGTGGAAAAACAGTGTGGTTTTGAGTGGCTGACCAAATGGGACTGTATGCTTTTGTAAGAGCAATAGACTCTGACAACAAGTTTATATAGTTCTCTAAGGGACTGAATGTTAATAGACTTTGACTGAAAATACTTGAAAATACAATTAGAAAATTCCATTTAACCTTTAGTTGAACTATGTTTTTGTACACTTTGATAAATAAATTTCAGATTATCATTGGGGGTTACGAAGGCAGAGTTTTAATTTTGTTGTTGAAAGTAAAAGTAAATGTAGTGCGCCGTAAAAATAACTTTAACTCCCGACCTTGTTGTACGTCTGTGGGTTTGCTGATTTAGTTGAGTTTTTACCTTGAGCTTGTACAATACATTTTTCAGGCAGTGTATGGAAATATTATGTATTTTAATATAACTACATTATTTGTCTTGCTGTTTCTTTGTTCTCGTGTTTCAGTGCAAATGTACTTATTTTTCAGCTGTATCAAATGTATATATCATCTTTTTCTGTTACGGAGCTGAATCAGGAGTAGTGGGAGCAGGGAAAGCTCTCAAATATACAGGGTATTGGTGCCTCCAGGACCAGGGTTGAGAAACACTGATTTATCTGTATGTATCTCTGTACATACATGATAGAGAGAACATTCATACTCTTAAAGGTGGTGGGGCATTTAATCTTGGTACTTTCCACAGTGTTTATTGGAACCTGCGGACTTTTTTGGTTATCATTTGTCATTTATCATGTCGGTTATCATTTGTGAAATAAAGGTTTTTGTACCTTTTTGGCTCATTAGTCTCCTTCTAATACGTTTTGTAAAACATTTTCTTGAAACTTCCAAAAATGAATGTCTAATGTTTAATGTTTAATTAGGAGAGTTGTACAATAATTGTTTATGTTAAGATGAACATTATCAGGGTTAGTGGGTCTACTGTGTGTTTTATTAAGTATCTTTCTATTAAGTGAGTTTCTGTTTGAGTTCCATTTGAAAGCTAAAAGACAAGTGAAATAGAAACCACACATTGTTTCCTCACCCCTGTAAACATCAGCTTGTGGTCTGTCTGTATAAATTAAGTAGGCTGCAAGGAATTTCTTAAAGTCACCACATAAAGTTGCCATAGATATAAAGACAAAATGAATTTAACCCTAACCAGTAAAGGAATTGATCAGAAACATGATTTGATGAGACCAGTGGCTGAAACAAAGATAATCTGACTACTGAGTTCAGTTGTCTCAGGGTTGGACTTGAGGACTAGAGCACAGCCTGTAGAAAGATATTTTGACACTTATTTGATTGATCAAATACATTTTGATTATCATGATATAGAATACTTTAACTCTCAAAGTCAAATGCATTCTTAAATATAAATGTGCTTAAAATTGTTATTTGAGAAACACTTTGGGCTTTATGAAGAATGGAGATAACTGAGTGTAAGGTCCTGTACATTTGTAAAGAATTCTTATATCACGTGAAGATTCCTTAGACTAAAGGTTTGTTCACACATTAAAAACATGGTTCTTTTCTGGAACCAAAAGTGTTTCTTATGCAGCATTTCTCAAAGAACCAATTGAAAACCCTTTATTTTAAAGAGCGTAGCTCAAGCAAATTTCACTGATGTGTTTATTAGTATGTTTTATGAATACGTTTATGAACAGCTTACACTCACCACTATGTGCTATAAAGGGTTCAACACGGCTATGAGTAATTAGGAATGTCTGACATTCGCCCACAGTCAGGGGCTTTCCACAAGTATCTCTTGTGGTGGGTATATTGCCACCTTGTGGGACGCTTTATGCATTGTGTATTAAGAAGGCATTGTGATTTTTTTTTATTGTTATAATTTTAACTATGATTTATAAAGAAAATTCTGGGATATGATAATATCTTTATCTTTATATTATTTTTCTTGGCGGTATGCTGACATTACCCTGGATACCGTGGCTCTTGATACATAACAAAGACTTGCTGTCTTTGTCCTCTTTTGAACTCTGGTATGACACCCATAATGTTGAGTGCATTGCAATATTTTGAGCAAAACTGTGCCCTTACCCTGTTAATTGCGCCTTCACACTCTGCTCTTACTGGTACAATGTGCAATTAATGAAGATTGGCCACCAGGCTGCTCCAATTTAGCCATGAAACCTCCCACACTAAAATGACAGGTGTTTCAGTTTCATTATCCAACCCCTGTAGTAGATGTAGCCATGTAGATCTGTTTCTTCACATCTCTTTTCTACATTGTTCATCAGTATAAAGAGACCCAGTGGACCCATTTGACCAAATAATTGGATGGATAACCATGATCAACCCTGCAGTATCTTTAAGTTATTAAAATCACTTCAATACGCATTGTCCCTGATACAGTAATCAAAATTATGAGGTCCTTTTGAGGTCCTTTTATGAGGTCCTTTTGAGGTCCCCCCCCTGAATCTGGATCTACACGTTGGGCACATGGGTCAATTGATGGGCACAAATATGGATGAATCTGGATCTACAACATTACCCATGGGCATCCAACTGATTATAATATTTATTCTAAGGGTCAGACTAGTATACAGTGGGGAAAATAAGTATTTAGTCAGTCACCAATTGTGCAAGTTCTCCCACTTAAAAAGATGAGAGAGGCCGTTAATTGACATCATAGGTAGACCTCAACTATGAGAGACAAAATGTGAAAAACAAATTGAGAAAATCATTTTGTCTGACTTTTAAAGAATTTATTTGCAAATAATGGTGGAAAATAAGTATTTGGTCAATAACAAAAGTTCATCTCAATACTTTGTTGTATATCCTCTGTTGGCAATGACAGAGGTCAAACGTTTTCTGTAAGTCTTCACAAGGTTGGCACACACTGTTGCTGGTATGTTGGCCCATTCCTCCATGCAGATCTCCTCTCCTCTCTGAAAACATCTCCTCAGTGATGTTTTGGGGCTGTCGGCGGGCAACACAGACTTTTAACTCCCTCCAAAGGTTTTCGATGGGGTTGAGATCGGGAGACTGGCTAGGCCACTCCAGGACTTTGAAATGTTTCTTACGAAGCCACTCCTTTGTTGCCCTGGCAGTGTGCTTGGGATCATTGTCATGCTGAAAGACCCAGCCACGTTTCATCTTCATTGCCCTTGCTGATGGAAGGAGGTTTGCACCCAAAATCTCACAATACATGGCCCCATTCATTCTTTCATGTACACGGACCAGTCGTCCTGGTCCCTTTGCAGAGAAACAGCCCCAAAGCATGATGTTGCCACCCCCATGCTTCACAGTTGGTATGGTGTTCTTTGGATGCAACTCCGCATTCATTGTCCTCCAAATACGACGAGTTGTGTTTTTACCAAATAGTTCTACTTTGGTTTCATCTGACCATATGACATTCTCCCAATACTCTTCTGGAACATCCAAATGCTCTCTAGCAAACTTCAGACGTGCCTGGATATGGACTGGCTTAAGCAGGGGGACACGTCTGGCACTGCAAGATCTGAGTCCCTGGCGTCATAGTGTGTTGCTGATGGTAGCCTTTGTAACGTTGGTCCCAGCTTTCTGCAGGTCATTCACTAGATCCCCCCTTGTGGTTCTGGGATTTTTCCTCACCGTTCTTGTGATCATTTTGACCTCACGGGCTGAGATCTTGCGTGGAGCCCCAGATCGAGGGAGATTAGTAGTGGTCTTGTAGGTCTTCCATTTTCTAATTATTGCTCCCACAGTAGATTTCTTCACACCAAGCTGCTTGCCTATTGCAGATTCAGTCTTCCCAGCCTGGTGCATGTCTACAATTCGGTTTCTGGTGTCCTCCGACAGCTCTTTCGTCTTCACCATAGTGGAGTTTGGAGTGTGACTGTTTGAGGTTGTGGGCAGTGTCTTTTATACTGTTAACGACTTCAAACAGGTGCCATTAATACAGGTAATGAGTGGGGGAAAGAGGAGCCTCTTAAAAAAGAAGTTACAGGTCAATGACAGCCAGAAATCTTGCTTGTTTGTAGGTGACCAAATACTTATTTTCCACCATTAAAAATTCTTTAAAAGTCAGACAAAATGATTTTCTCAATTTGTTTTTCACATTTCGTCTCTCATAGTTGAGGTCTACCTATGATGTCAATTACAGGCCTCTCATCTTTTTAAGTGGGAGAACTTGCACAATTGGTGACTGACTAAATACTTATTTTCCCCACTGTATATATATATATATATATCTATATAGTACATTTATATCTAGTATTTTTATTTATCATCTGCAGAAGCAGAAGCTTTGGTTTAATCATGGGCAGCCAGTTATTGTTCTCAAACACATTACTGACTTGACTCAGTCATGCAGATTTCTTTTACAACATAAAAAAAATCCACCTTTTCTCTCTAGAGAGGCCACTAAGGTGCTTGTTTAGTATCTTGTATTTTCAAGACTTGACTACTACAACTACCATCTGGCTGGCCCTACTATGGCTATCCACCCCATTTCAGTATTTGTAACTCCTCTGCTGCATTCTCTTCACTGCTTTCTTGCCCACAGCAGATTCAAAACCATTATGCTGGCCTACAAAGCCAGAATGGACCAGCTCCTCCAGCCCGTTGATGACAATGGTCAAAACCAAATCTTTACCAAGAGCCCTTTTAGCATTAAATACAACTCTGTTTGACCCACCATCCCTCAAAATGCATGGTTGACAAGCTCTGTCCTGGTACCAAAGTGGGGATCCACGCAACTCACTTGCTTGTCTTCAAACCCCGACTGACGACCATTTCTTTCAAGAGAATTTAACTCATTAATAGCTTAGAATTGTACTACATGTTGTGTGATGAAGTGTAATATGTTGACCATTGGGTATCGAGGTCTCCATTGTGACACATTAAGGTATCTCTGGGTTCTAGCCTCTAAAAAACTAACTAAGAATGTTTCTGAGTGAACAGCAAAGAATGTTTGTAAGTCATTGTGGATAAGAGCATCAGTCAAATGCCAGACATAAATAACCAATGTTGGTCAACATGTGTTCGAGAGAATAATTTATATCTGTATCTTCTTGGAAATGGCAAAATATCTTCTTAAACAGTGACACAGGTTGTTCAGCTTCTTCAGAAGTTTCTTTCTGCTTTCTTACCATCTAAGGAGACCACTATGAATGCTGAAAGCCTAAATATTACTGCTGACATGACATTTGCCTATGTGTACACTGTACAGTGTGAGTACACTAACCAGAACCTAACCACAATTTCCCAAAATATGTCAAAATAGAGAACAGAAATTTTAGCAAGAATTAAGAATTTGTTCTTGAGTATTTTTTCTTTGGAAAGCCTTTAACACTGTTCGGTAAACAGTGACAAACCGCTAGAGTGGTGTAGGGACAAACCGCTAGAGTTCTCTGCCTTTTTGTTAAAGTGGCCATAAATGTTCGCTAATGAACATTTGAAACAGTTGAAACACTCATACGTCTTCAAACACTGAATACAGACCTGTCTCTTTTAGGAGCACATAATAAAACACTTATCCTCACTTATTAAAGGTTTGATTAAATTTAAAATGTAATATTACTAACCTAATGGAGTTAAAATTGTTTGCTTCTCCAATACATTATAAAATGTTCCCCTGTGATGTGTTAGTTTGTGTGCTCTGGTGGCCTCAGCTGAAAGTCAGATGAAATTTATTGAGCTGATGAAGTAAAATAGTGCAGGACAGAGTGGGATTTGATTTGAACATGGCTACATTGTAAACTGCTCTGAATATAATAACATATAAAAGAGATTTAAAGCTAATTTTATCAAAAAGTTTAGTATATTCTTGGGACTAAATTAATGCCCCTGGGCCTTAATACATCTATCACCAGCTACATTTCGGGGAGGAAGGGACTATAGTTGTGGAAAATTAAGCAGGTATAGTAACAAAAAGAATAGAGTAGTGCTGGTACCACATGCCAATATTGTATGCTATTCTGTGGTCAGCAGGGAGAACAGGGAAAATTTCCACTGAGCCATTATGGGTGTGGGTTATTGGTTGTGTGACAGTGAAGTGGTCAGTTGACTGAATGAACCAATCATAAGGGTTAATTCCAGGGCTGAATTAAGTTGACAGTCCAGCCTTTGTGGTCAATATAAGCCAAGTTATTTTTGAGTAGCTCTAGTTAGTTAATACAAACTAAACCAAAAAAAACTTTATTTTTTGTTTGTTTAAAAGAAGAATACTAATAGGTCACTTTAACTATATACCTCTGCAACATGTCTATATTGTAAATTGCTCTGAATAATAACATCCTTACAGAAACAAGATATTTCCATCCATCCATCCATTTTCTATATTGCTTATTCCTGAATAGGGTCACAGGTGAGCCGGTGCCCAGCCAGCAACTCTGAGCGCAAGGGAGGGAAACAACCCTAGACAGGGCACTAGTCCATCATAGGGTGCACACACTCACTACTTTAGAGTCACCAATTTACATGTCTTTGGATTGTGGGGGAAACCAGAGTACCCAGAGGAAACCCACACGAGAACATGCAAACTCCACACAGAAATTTCCCAGGTCGCCCCACTCGAGGATCAGGACCCAGGTCCTTATTGCTGTGAAGCAAAAGCGCTATCCACTGCACCACCCTGCCACACCAAGATATTCAAAGCTCAAATACTTTTTGATTAAAAATTCTCAAATATGTTTTATGTACTAATATCAATGTTTTAGTCAATGTATATCATATGAAGTAGTATACTAGTCTAATACATTCCTGGGTCTAAATTAATGTCCCAGGCCAATTTTGTCAAATGTTTTCATTCTCCAAAAATTAGAAAATAATTTATAGGAGACAGTCAAACATGCCAGGTATTGTTATTTTCAGGAGGTCCTAGGCTACCCATCTTTCTCTGCAGAGAATTTAAATATTTGTATGAATTTGACCATGTTTTGGGGTGTGCATTTACTCATCTGTGTCAGCACTGGGTGCAACAAATGCAGCTGAATGCATTATTTCAAAGGGTGTCCGCAATCGTGCAGTATATGGCACTTTACACTGCATGGAACCTACACCACTCTACTCAAATCTAATTGGCTTTTATGCATTTCTTTTAGCCAGATTTGGTCCATGGTGTCTATTATACCATGTATATTATATTATATACTACAAATATTCAAATGTGTTTTGTGACATCACCAGCTATATTTCAGGGAGGAAGGGACTGTAGTTGTGGAATTTTTGTTGAGCATTAGTAAGTTAATACAAACTAAACAAACAAAATATTAACTTTTTTGTTTGTTTAAAAGAAGAATAATAATAGGTCACATTAATAAACATTTTTACAAGGGCAGAAACTGACGGATCTCTGTCTACCATCTGAAATGACAGAGATGTTGACAGTGTATGTGAATGTATATGCTGGTGTCGGGCTCAACTATGTTTCAAAATATTAAGAAAATAAATAGAATGCAAGGACTTCTTTATGTAATATTAAGGGGGACATTTTATTTATGTATGTCTTAAGAATCTTTCTTGGGAACATTGAACAAAACATATCTTAATAGTTAAGTCAGATAACATGTCCCTTATATCACAATCAATTATGGCAAGTAAACTAATTGAAACTATTTTGGAAAATGAAAGTACATAACAACCAGCTGCTTCAGTAGTTACAACTGATCCGCAAAAAGAGTCACTGGGAATTATAGAATGAAACATAAACCTGTCACACTGATCTTAGAAACCACAAGAACACACAGCAAAAAAGACTATATTCTACTTTTAGTTTGTTTTATAATAGAGACTATTTGGAAGTTCCAAAGTTCCACAGGGACAGTGGAATAGTTTTTCCACATCTTCTCTAAATATCAGGGAAAAACATCACACTAGACCACTAAAATATATATAGACAGTGCTGTGCTTGGGTGTTTACTATTATAAGTATAATAATATAAATATAAAAATATTTAGTATAAGTAAAAATTGAGAGATCAATCATGACAACAGGGGGTCTGGGATATAGAGACATCATTTATACAGAATTAAAGAAGTCCGCATTTTGTTGTTGATGTTAGAAGCACATCTTTATTGCTCATTTTTGTGAGATACATTCGGGACAGATGTTTTCATGAAGACATGCTATTTTGAAGTTGTTAGAGCATAAGGCCTTAATGCTCACATTTCCATTGCCAGAGAAGTAAAAGGTGAAAACATTTTTTTTTTTTTTTTTTTTTTGCTGTTAGTGAATCTGAATCTGTGAAAGCTTTGGTTCATCTGAAACACCTCGTTGAGTGAGTGAGTTCTGTAAGTGCAAATGTAAATAATTTCTGTTATATCATTTAACAGAACAACCACATGTGTTCGTCATACTCTACTTTTATGTAACTCACATTTCTGTAGTTATCCATCCTTTTAAAAATGCTGTCAGAGAGGTGTATTTGAGACTGTCAGATACACTGATGGGTTTTAATACATTTAACAGCCTGATAAAGCTATATTTAATCTCCCACCATTATACTTAATTTTATGTACTTATACCAGTTCAGCTGTGTGTGTGTGTGTGTGTGAGTGTTGGATTTTGTTGTCTTTGTTTTACAATCACCCCATAAAATCTGAGGTTTTGCTTGTTTATACAGGAAAGAGAAGGCCATCAGAGCAATCAGACAATCTATAATGAGATGCATGCTGTTTTATTTTTCCATTTCAAAAAGTCACAAAATGCACAAAATGTTGAATTTTGTAATGATTATGGTATATAAAGAACATATTAAGTGTGTGTCAGTCTTGTCCTCTGGTCTAGATAGTTTCCTCATGTGAAGTTCTCTGTAAATAATCTGCTAACCAAACATTTGTCACTGCTGTCCTCTTACAGTGGCTGTTCCACACATTATTCAACACTGTACCACATGTTCTCCATATGGTTTAAATCTGAAGATTGTGTCATTCATGACACGACCTGGACTTCCCATTTCTTTGTGTGGCTTCCTGCATTATCTTGGTGGCATATCATAGCATTTTTGTGATTACACACCAAGAAGGAACAGAAATGTACCTTGAAACACATGCAAAGGATCTGAGAAACATCAGTGTATTTGTTATGAGCTAATTGTTGTTTTTTTAGTGATAATTGACAATCCTCTACAATACTACCATTATACCAGGGGTTCTCAACCTTTTCCTTACTGACCACTAGGGAGTGCTTCTCGGCCCACTGGTGGTCCCTGGCCCACAGGCTACCTTTCAAAACACTGAATCTGAAAGATCATGTTTTTGTGCAAATCCATGGGATTATATCAGGGGTCACCAACCAGCTCAAGGAGAGCAACCTTCCTGCAGGTTTCACCTCCAACCCAAATCTAAGACACCCCGGAACTTCTGAAGGCAGTAATTAGTTGGATCAGGTGAGGTGGATTTGGGTTGAATGTAAAACATATGAAGGTAGCTGTCCATTGTTGGTGACCCTTGGATTATATATTGTTGAATGTAAAAAATTCTGAATTTCATTAAGAGATTTGCTGCCATCTTGTGGAATGTTTTCCCAAAAGCCTCTGTCAACTAAAATTGAGGTTCACTGGAGAAATCTTAACTATATTAAGAAAAGACTAGAACACATTGCTTTACAGTTCAGACAGAATGAGTAAAATATTCACACGAAAGACAACAAGGAGTTAAAATTCCTCATTAAAAATGACAAAGAATGTTGCATTTTTACAGATTCTGTCTTTGATGGTCACATTGGTCCTCATGTCTCCATGTAGGTCAGTGCTGGTGAATAAACACACAGAGGTTGTTAGATATATAAGATGCAAGGAAGCCGGTTTTGTATTTGCTACTGAGGACTGTGGTTAAAACCACAGACAATAAAACATGACAGTAGAGAGCGGTGTCTGTCTTTTACTTTAAAAAAATTCTGTTTACATTGACCTAGCACACTTTATAAAGACAAAGAGGAGGATTACCCTCACACATATGCAAACTATGCTGTGTGTTTTAGGCATCCAATCCCCATGAACACAGTGTTTGTGTTGGTGACATGGTTTTCAGTGTTGTCATGTGGATGCAAAAAGTCTTTCAAAAAGTTTTACTTGCGTATAAAGAAATCTGATGTCAAACTTTTCAAAGCATGATCAAGCAAATGTTTTAGGGACGAGACACTGCCAGACAATGACACTGATTGAAAAGGTCCATATTTTTTCCACATTTTTATATAAATAATGTTTTTCTGAGATTTAGAGTGAATAACTAGACTAGAGTGAAAAATACTTGAGAAATTGTATTTTATTACTGTACTGTTCTTTAAACAAAGCCTTTATACTATACAAAATTGCTGTTTAAAATTATTTTCCAACAGTGAAAACATTTTTCACATTTTATTCTCCTTACATGTAGATCTTTCAAGTCAAATCTTAAATCTCAGGAAGGCCAGAAAGGACCTTTTTTCTTTTTGTCAATCAGTTTCTGTGCTTTTGACATTCTTATTATAAAAACAATCTAAACATATCACTGTAAAAAGAAACTGCCTACAACTTGTCTTTATGCCAGAACTTTTACTGGCATTACAAACTACTGCCTTCAATTATATGTATTTATTAAACCCTGTTTTAGTTACTCCATGAAGTGTTTCACATAATAGTGTTTTATCACTTCAATTTCTAATTGATTAGACCATTGTATTGTGAGGAGTCATTAAAGGGATGCTCTATCCTCATGGGCTTGTTCATGTCATTTTTAATATTCAAAGCACTTTTTATAGTATAACAATGAGTATTTATATATTTATATATATTGATATATTTTTCTTAGTAAGGAGAGCACATTAATGGGAATGTGTATCATTGTTACAAACTGTAGTTTTATTTAATTTATTTAGGATCATATAAAATATAAAATGATGTAAAAATGTTATATTCCAATTCCAAAAATTCTTTGATAATTAATTGGTCATATAAAACTTTCTGTCTGAGGGCTCAGACGCATTCATATTTTCGAATTACAATGAAGCGTCCTAAGATTAAAATGTAAGCCTGAAATTTAACTGAGGGGAATTAGGCTCTTTGCTTCCACTATATTAATATACAACGTGAAAGATATTGAAGAAATTTAATAAAAGAACATTTTGACTGAAGCCTAAACCTAATAAAGGTTGAACACTGAACACATATTCACAGACTTTCATCTTCTTTGCCACCTTTTTTCACCACTGCATACATTTAATAGATTCAATGTAAAATAAATGCAAAACAAAACAAATTAAAACAACTACAAAATAATTCTAAAGTATTTAGTGAGCACTGAACATATTTAAGATCTGAGCAGATATAACAACAAGCACAATATGACTGTGTATGTTTGCTATTTTTACAAAAAAGTGCCTTTCTCATTTTTTTCTTTTTTCAGACACAAACCACGCACAAAACATGCCCCCATGGAATTCCCTTAGACCTCACTATAGGGGGAATGTAGAGTTCTCTTGGTGTATGTCACACATACACTTAGAGAATATAATTAACAATGACTCATCTAACATTTCACTTTTTCCACACCTCTGTAGAGAAGAGTGTGATTTGTACACCACTGAACACTTAAATGTGTAAAGAGGAAACATTGTTTTGAAGTGAAATAAACATAAGGATCACCATGCACAAGCATGGAGGGTTTCTGAGAAATTGCAGTAACTCACAAGCTAAAGTCAGTAATACACTGACAACTCGGCATGTGTTGGTGGCTGAAAAAGAAGAGAAAGGTGGAGTAGCTACAAGTATTCAAGAACCAACTGAAAATTTCTGTTCTAAACCTCAGGAAAAAAAATATGTTCCTTTAACACAACCATAAAATTAGATCACACACAAACACAAACTTACGTCTGTTCATCAAATCATCCTTATTCGGCTGTGTTTTCTCTAGAGGGTATAGTAGGGGGACCATGTTCTGAGGGGTCTTATTTCTGTAGCATTCAATGAGCTTATCCAGTGACTGGAACCACTGTGGCTTCTCCCTGTTGATGGTCTTTAAGGATTAAAAAAGAAATGAAAATGAAAATACTTTTTTCAGATGATCTCAGATAGTACTGTAAGATACTGACAGACCAAAAATGCAATGTTAATCAAGAGATTATATTTATCTAACTATATGACTGTAATAAATATCTCTTCATTGGTCAAGTCAAAAATCACAAATCACAATGAAGTGTCCTAAAATCAAAATAGTAGGGCACAGCTGTGGCCTGGTGGTTAGGGAACCAGCCTTGTGACTGGAAGGTTGCTGGTTTGAATCCAGTTTAAAGTCCCTGCTCCCTGGATGCTGAGGATAGATCTGCCCACCCCTCCAGGTTTGTGTGTAAGTAAAACACATTGGATCAGATGAGTATAATTGCCCTTACAAATCCTGGAATATAGTTCAGTGAAATTAGGCTCTATGTCTCCACTATGTTAGTAAACAAAAAAGAAAGTCATTCTATTTCTCCTGGTTTTATCTACAACCAGCATTTCCTTTGAAGAATGTTTTTCAATGCATTCAGTTCCTCCCCAAGATGGAAACACATCCTCTTTAAATAAATGCACCACGTTCATTGAACTATTAAAATATTGTGTGTGTATGAACACTTTCACAAACAACCACAGACATGAAACAATAGGCATTTATAGCTGTAGTCTATGACAGTCTGCTGTAGGACCTTTCCGCTGTTTACACTGTGTGTTTCTGATCAGGTGAACTTGCAAATGGCCAACTTAAACCGGTCATTCAGGTTATCCAGCTCTGACCACCTGAGACAAGCTGGTCTATCAGCTGTAACCAAGTTGAAAACTATAGCAAACCTGTTAAATCAGTTTTGACCACCTGGACTAACTTACAATTTTTTTAATTAAGAAACAAAAATTTAAATTATACTAAGGTACACTTAGTAATACTAAGTATACTGGTCATATGTCCCCACATGTCTAATCCAGTTCAAGCATATTAGTCTACCAATTACGACCTGGGGCGACATATTTAGATGTGGTAAATATGTGATTAACTGTTACAACCCATCAGTTGCTTGCTGTTTTCTAGGCTCAGGATCAGAGTCTGGAGTCTTCCAGTGCATGTTTACTGCTCTGTCCACATGTACATGCTCAACCTGCATGCAGACACGTTCAGAATTGCTGCTCAGAAGTCCTGAGAAGGGATAATACTGATACATAAATAACAAAAGTAATAAATGATATCTTTTGGTTGAACACATCTGAATTTTGCCAACTATTAAAACAAGCATATGTCATTGTAAATTTTAATGATGGTTTGTTTTTAATTGTGAATAGCAAGACAGATTTATACCCACTTCTGCCCCTCTTTTTTGAGAGTATATTTCAATAGATCCACCTACTTAGCCTACCACAGTTTAGCTCCACCCAATTATACTGCAGTTCTGTGGAATGTTTCGGCTCTGAGTGTTTTTTGAATGATCTAAAAAAAACAAGGACATATATTTGTTTATAGACAGTAGGGACATGTCCATTATTTTGGGAGGAAAGAATTGTCCCTAGCAATATTTCTGATTTGTCCTGTCATGTTATCACTTTAAAGATATAAACAAAAATCTTAAAGTTTGCCATGTGCTTATCTCGCAGCATGAAGCTGAAATTCCATCTTAAACAGTGGTGCAGTTTCATCCAGCCCCCCTGCACCACTTAAGTTTAAACAGACGTCTGTTCAATTCTGACAATCAAATGTTTTGGGGTTTTTTTTAGATCTACATTCTTACATAAAGTTTTGTAATTACATTTATGTATTTATTTATTTTGAGGACAACTTATTTATTTATTCATTTCTGATGGAAAAAGATGCAATAACAGACACAGCTTCTTTAATTCTAGATCTAGCTGGTTGTGTTTTGACTTTTTGTACATACATAACTCAACCTTAGTGAAAAAATGAAATACAAGAAAAGTGATGAGGGGTCAATAAAGGAAAAACAAACAAAATGCCTTAGTATTTAGGTGATCACAATCCTCCCGAACAGCTTAAGTGAACCTAGCATAGATCTTACAAGTCTCTAGAATTGTACTGGATGGACAATTTATTCAACCAAAGGATATTCTTATTCTTATATATATATTATATATATTATATATATTATATATATTATATAGTATAATATAATATACTATATATATTAAAATCTGCAAAAAGTTTTCAACCATTGTGAACAGCCCTTTAAACCAGCATTTAGTGTAAATGACCATTTAATCATCAAAGTGTTCATTATATTTCTCATTGTTTTATCTACAAGAGTAATGTAAGAGTAAGTGTAATGGGTGGTTTCCTGGCCCATTAAAATTTCACATCCTCTTTAAATAAATGCACCATGTTCATTAAACTATTTGTGTGCATGGCATACCGACAGAACACTTTCACAAACAACCTTTTTGTGAGATAGGACTATCTGCTGTCTACACTGTGTGTTTCTGATCAGGTGAATTTTGGTGTGGACTAACAGGAAAACTCTTGTACAAATGACCAACTTAAACTGGTCAATCAGGTTATCCAGCTCTGACCAGCTGAGACAAACTGGTCTATCAGCTGTAACCAAGTTGAAAACTATAGCAAACCTGTTAAATTAGTTTTGAGCACCTGGACTAACTTATAATTGTTATTTTTATTATTAAGAAACAAAAATTTAAATTATACTAAGGTACACTTAGCAATCCTATGTATACTGGTCATATGTTATTTTGTCCAATTGTCTAATACGGTTTAAGCACATTAGTCTACTAATTACAACCTGGGACTAAATATGTGATTAACTGTTAGAACCCAACAGTTGCATGCTCAGGATCAGAGTTATCAATGTTTGATGAATTATCAGTAAGTAACCCAGGTGAGAAAACTACATTGCACTCATTGAACTGAATTAAATCCCAGTTTAAATGACAAAGGAGTCTTCCAGTGCATGTTTACTGCTCTGTCCACATGCACATGCTCAACCTGCATGAACAATCCTGAGAAGGGATAATACTGACACATACATAGACAACAAAAGTAATAAAGGATATCTTTATTACTGTATTATAAATAACTTATTTGGTAATCTAATCATTACAAATAAATTTTTTTTCTAACATTGAAAACATCCCACAAAATTGCCGTAGGGTTCTGAAAGTTAATAAGCACAGTGGTTGTATTGTAGGAATAACTTAAACACCAAATTATTTGGTGTTCAATCAGGCAACAAAGGAATATGACCAGTATACAGTACACTTAGTATATATTAAATGTACACTAATATAATTTTATTTAGATTTTAGCAGTGGTTTAGTAAACATTAGTCACATAAATTAAGAACAGAACAGAACAATTTAAGTAAACTCATGAACCGAAACCACCAAGAGGACATTTGGAGATAATGTTCATTGTGGTCATGCTTTTGCCTTTTTCTAATCATATTGTTTACTTTTCACTTTGTAGACACTTTCTTATTGGACATAAACTGAATTCAGTCATTTCCCAGTGATAAAATGTTAAATATGAAATTGAATATGTTCCATCAAATAAAGTCTGCTTACCTCAGCAGCCCAACCTTCAACTGAATGCTCAATCCTGTAAGTGTGGACAAAGGGAGCTTTCCTTGAGGGAGAAAAACAAACAAACAAGCTAACATTTATATTTGACTCCCTCCTGGCTCATTATGATTCCCATACACGATATATCATATTATAGACTGAAAATATGCTCATTTTCCTATGTGCAAAACTGAAATCTGAACATTTCTGCTTTATGTGAAATCACAGCATTTATGGGAAAAGTGAGACTGCATGCTAAGTAGTTAAATTTGAACTAAGTGAAATAACAAGTGTTAACTGCTAATGAATGGAATTTGTAAAGTAAAAAATCTATGTTAAACTCAGAACTGGATATATAAATATAATATAATATAAATAACTGAAATATATTTCATCAGTCGGGTATTTTTTTTTAACAATAATGAACTTCTTGATTTTTGTCTCCCAAAATAGATACAAGCTATAACTAATCCCATGAAAACATGCGATTTTTTACCTCACACAAAGACAAAAAGCTCCACACACACTCTCGCTGTCCCTCAACAGAAAACTCCCATCTCTGCCATGTTTCTCCAGTAAGTTCTCCGTCTCTGCTTTGCCAATGTGGCCGTAGTAGTACGTACATCTGAACATTTCTGCTGGAGGTGGAATCTGTTAGAGTCAGTAGATACAGGTCTTTTTTCACACACGTGAATTTGGGTTGAAGAAAGAGGCGTGGAAGAGGAAAGCTGCACTTTCACACCCTTCCTTCTTTGCATGATTTACATGCACTCACACTCATACCACTGACTGACAAAAATAACACACCAAGGAGCTGTTTTAATGGAACTATTTTTGTGTGAAAGTAATGATGATGTGTGTGATAGACTATTAGAGCTGACGGTTAAGTTTATTTGGGAAAACTGTACAATTGAAAAGCTCTAGTACGCTGTTGGAACACCTCTATCCTGGAGACATACAGGCACTTTTGTCCACAGATGTTGCAACTGGGTCTGTTGATCCTGCACACTTGTAGACTTTGGAAGCACAATAATGAATGCTCAGTTGGTGATACATCTGGTGACTGGGCAGGCCAATGGAGTGTTGCATTCTGCTGGAGACATTCCTGATGTAAGGTGTAGGAGAGTATTATCCTGCTAAAAATGCCAGTTGGCAGCCATAACTATCTCAAAGACAAGAACACCACCACAAGGTTCCACCAAGGGCATAGAATTAGCATGGACAGAAGGGGAATAACAAAGGGGAAAAAAAACAACAACAAAAAAACCCCTGATCTGTCAATGTCTCATTAACCTAGAGGTTCGGAAAGGGTTCAATCACATTCTGTACTTGAATCCTGCTTCCCCATAACACATATGGTTTGTTTGGTTGTTAGCAGCACCAAATCTGGAAGGAAGACTTCCCAGCAGGGTTGCCAGGTTCACAGTTTTCTTGCTAAATTAGGCTTGTTTGAAAATGTAGTTGAGGGTGAAAAATCAAAGGTGCATTTTTTGGGCTAGTTTCACTATTTTCCTGGTCACCAAAATGCTTTCATTACAAACAGTACAAAAATGAAAATCACTTTTTTTGGTCATGTGTTACTAAAAAGGTGTTTAAGCAGTTGAGAGTTTGGAAAGGAGGAGTCCTGACAGAAGAAAGACAACAATAAACAGCAAACAGCCAAAACTGTATGAGCTTGAACATCAGTGACAATCGAAAGTGGATGGGAAAAACTAACCAATAATTCAAAACATCTCTTCATGTAACCTGAAATTCACAAATGACCAGGAATGCAGAAATAACCAGGAAATTTGAAGAAAAACGGTTAACCAACAAAGAGGATTGGAGGAAAGAAGACAATACAGCAGAGGACATAACAGAAATAAGTCAAGTTCAGTTTTTAGTCTTAATTGTGTTACCATGCGATGTTTTTGACTGGGATTTGAAATGACTGTAAAAGATAATAAAGTCATAATAGTAAAATGATAATAACACTAATAATAACAATGTAAACAAAATGTTTAAAAGAAGTATGAATTAGATTAAAACAAAGTAATAAGAACAAAGTAAGATTGGCATGAGATTTAAGGTGCTACACTGGTAGTTCTTATGAAATTTATAGTTTGAATATTTTTTTCAGACATATGTGACACTTTAAATTTTGGGTTTCAGCTTACGCCAATTCATCTACAATGTGCATTTTTGGGAGTTGAGTACCCGGAGGAAACCTGCATGGACACAGGGAGAACACACTGATCGAACCCACAATTCCAGTCCCTTGAAGCTAAGTGACACTCACACTACCTGTGGTTTCACTGTGCTGCCCATGTTTATTTCTGTTTTGTTATCATTTCAGATAGTTTTTTATGACTGAAGAAAACAATGAATATGTGTTTGAAATACACTTCCATAAGATCACATTTGGTAAAATAAAAAAAATAAATAAAAGAAAAACTGATAGAGACCATGAGAGGCAACACATATGGCCACAGATTCTCCAGCATCCATATCCATATCACTGAGCTGATAGTGTTCCTTGTACCACTGTAAGAGGTGACCAACTATGCAATGGCTCCCCAGAACATCACAGTAGCAGCAGCTCCACAGCAAATGCAGAATTTAAGCACTTCATAACCCAATCTGAGCACCACTGGATGCTAAGCAAAACATGGATTTGTCGCTAAAGATGGTTCCAATCTATAGCAGCAAACACAGGTGATGGTAGCTTGGTCAGAATAGCCTAGATGCTGGGCAATTTCTCGAAACAACCATCCTGCTTCTCTCTGAGCAATAATGCTGTGTCAACCAGGCAAAATGTCTCCATTTTTCCTAGTGGTCAACAATCTCTCAACAAGTAGTCTCTCAACAAGAGGTACACTAGCCAGAGGTAGCCACTGAGTGCCTTTTAATTGGTCAGCAGGACAAACACATCTACACCCTCTTATGCCAAGACCCAGGGTCCAATTAGACCACATCTGTAATAATTTAGATAAATATTACATATGTGTGAGACATAACAGCATGTCAAGTTTTGCAGCAATTCTATCCATTTTTGCATTTCTTTTTCTTTTTTTTGGTCAATGAGTGTAGTTATATATATGTATATATACTCTTAAGGGAAAATGTAAGTACGTAGTTGTAAAGCACAACTGGGAGGTAGAAGCAAGAGCAAGGCCGTGTCTAATGTACTGGACAGTTGAGAGGTTTATAAAGTAATATAATTAAAGGTCTTGCTTGGGCGAATGCATGATCTGCATGAGAACAGTTGAACCTTGTCTATCTATGAGACTTTGAACTGATTTGGTCCAGTGACGTCCACATCTGAGAGTCTGACGTGGTTTGAGCCAGGAACTGTGGTACATTTAAAGTGTCTTGCAGTGATGTCTGTCTGATTGTTTAGTTTTAATCTTCATTTTGGAATGTAGTTGGAAACACACATACCAGGACAAAATTTTCATTGGCCAAAGTACTTTCTTGCAGAATCAAACAGAGAAGGACAAAATAACAAGTGCTCTGCTCTGAGACACACTCTGTTGCTTTAGAGTTCTTGCCACAAGACATGTTGCACCCATGCAAGCCACAACTGCAAACCAATCAAAACAGAAGCATCTCTCACCAGACTTTGCTTTTTCAGTGATCTGCTGCTCTGAATGGATGGGACGTTCTCCACAGGAAACACCAAGATATTGACCAAAGTTCATAAGCTGACTTGCTCTGAAAACCTTTATTTCAGTAAAGGTTATCCTCCTCCATTTTCCGTTTTGTTTTATTGATCAGAAGTACAATCTAAGTAGTGTTTTGTACTCAGTGGTACATCTTCCTTAAATATACCCTCAAAGGTACACAATAGTATCTTATCTTGTACAACAAAACATGGCAAAAGTATTTTGACTGAAAGGTACTTTATTGTACCTTGAAAGGGTACAGCTCCAGCAACAAATTTTGTACTCTTTTGTACTCTTCCTTTTCTTCATTAATGCACATATATATATATATATATATATATATATATATATATATATATACACACACACATCTATATATATATATACACTCAGATATATTAATATATATTTAGTCCATTCGCAACCTCTCTTCAAACAAGTTGTTTAATTCTACACAAAATGCCTTTAAGTCTAATTTACATTCACAAAGGCTTTTTACAAACACAGTACTAATGGGTAGAGACTCAAAATTCTCAATTCTCTGTCACATGGCATGCAACAACACATCGTCTCATCAGCATTATAAAGTTCTGTGTTCTGAGCAGTTTTCAGATATTAATCCATAAAGTCGTTATAGCTACACTGTCTGTTGAGATAGATAGATAGATAGATAGATAGATAGATAGATAGATAGATAGATAGATAGATAGATAAAAACTTAAACTATTATATAAAGGTTTGTTTTATTTGTCACACACATAGTTATACACAGTACAACATGCAGTGAAATGCTTCTTTACAACTGTCTGCACCCACAGATCGATAGGGGAGAAGGGAGAAGGTAGGGTGAAGGTAAACAGAATAAATATGTGCAATATTGTATTAAAATTATTATATTATAACTTAGTGGAGGTAGGTGTATGAATAGGTTCCAGTTTATATAGGTTTATAGGAACCTATTTAAAGGGCAAAGTGTGATGTTTGCTTCACATTGCTATATAGGAGAGCGTTGGTGACTTATGAGTGTCAATATGTGAGATGTGGGATTTAGGGTTAAAATTGAAGTTGGATCTGGTTCAGAGTCCGAATAGCCTGAGGGAAGAAGCTCAGTCTCATCCTTTCTGTGGTGGATCTCAATGAGCAGAACCGCTTACCCGATGGCAGCAAAGCGAAAAGCCCACTGTTAGGATGACAAAATATTAAAATAAGTTATCACAGAATAGGAATATATGAATAATTTAATGTTAATTACAAATGTCAGATAGAACTTTATTTCAATTCCAAGTGAATAGTATTGTAAACTTTCCTTTAAGGTTCTGTTCCATGTTGACATGATTGCCATGCAGTTCTCCTGTTCTACCAAGTCCCAAAAGTTTTGGATTAATATCCAGTGACTGGGAAGGCCATTGAAAAACAAACACTCAATCACTTATGAACACAAACAATCAGTTGATTGCAAAGTGTGACCATAATGGTGTCATGCCAGACTGTCACTGAATCACAGAGATTGACAGCAGATCATCTTCAGTGACTAGTCCTGCTTTTGTCTTGGTGGAGATGACCAATAAATCCATGTGTGGAGCCACTGTGGTTTGTGTCAAGATCACATGTCACACATTCAGAGGGCTTGGCGTTGTAGTGTGGTGTGCAATGTTGTACAGTGCCAAATCACCATTGGACTACATTACACTGTGACAGACCAACATTATGTTAGAAGGTCCTGCAACCAGTGGTCACACACTTCTGCAGGCTATTCCAACAGGACAATGCACGTCTGTATACTGCTGCCATCTTAAGAGCTTACTTAAAAGGGCAATAGCTTTAAAACATTGGTAATAAGGCCCAAAACCAACATGTTAAAGCCAAGCTAGTGATTTTGGACTAGGGCAGCATTTCTCTCCTCAGATGTAAAAAAATTTGGCAACTAAACTAAATAAAAAATGTAGGTACTGTACATATTGTAATGGGAGTTATTACATTATATATGGAGCAACTAAACTGGCAAAAAAGGAAGGAATACCACCAAACAGCCTGTTAGAATGATCTCTTCAGTTGAGCTAGATCTTGCATGATATTAATGTGTGAACATACATCTTGTTTCCTGTGTGATTGCTCTCTGTGTTTCTTTTCAAATTTTCAGGATGTGGTAAAGATTCTCTCTCTCTCACACACACACACACACACACACACACACACACACACACACACACACACACACACACACACAGGACTGAAGTTTCATTCCAGATGCGATACGCAGATGATGTCAGACACATCATTGTATCCTTAGAGTACACCTTCACCAGACCTTTCAGTTTCACTCCAACAGCTACATGTTTATAACAAAGTCACAATAAAATGATGATGATGGTGGTCAAACTTCTAATGATTTTATTGATTATTTATTGATTTGTTTTTGTCTAATGGTAGCAAATCAGGGCCTATGGGCATTCGCTCACTCTATCTGCCAGTATAAGAAACACACTAAGCAGTTACAATGTTTAAAGTAAAGGTATGAAGGGAGATGAGAAAGAAAGAACAATGTTCTCAGTGAACCCACCATGAGAAAGCGTTTGGTCAGAGAGGAGTTAATTTTAATAAGTAATTTAGTTCTCATAATCCACCATTGTTTATAAGATTTTATAAGATGTTTATAATCATGTAAAAAAAAATGATACAGGATGATATGTAGACCATGGTGGGATGAATAAAACAAAGGCTGAATGAGCTTGAGAAACTGTGATCAATGAAACAATGTAACAACTCCTGTCAAAAAGGGTATTAAAGACCCAGCCATTTTGTGACTGAGTTGGTTGCTGTATGGTATGGGTGCCATTTCTAAGCTGATCAACCCAGGATTTAACCATCTCAGTAAAACACCTTCAGACTTTTCTATCAATCATTTGTTTGCTTGAGTTTTTATTGGTCCTGGAGTAGTCTTTTTTTTTTTTTTTTCATGACAACATACTGCAAAAATAGAAATATTGTATACTGAATGGAAATTCTCAGCATGTCTGTATATAATAACAAGGGATTCTTTGTTAATTTAGAGTAAAAACCTGGAATGTCACCTTGGAATTTTAATATTTAATGTAAATTGAGGTATTTTCTATTCTGTGACATTGCATGAGGCGTTTTAATTTATATTCAAATTGTATGCACTGTAGCTATTAAGACTCAATATCTCAAAACTGCACAGAAAGCAGAAAGAACCTTATAACAACAAGGGGATGAAATGATTAGTTTTATTCTTATTTTATCTAGTCAGTCGTTAAAGTACATCAGGTGAAGTGTAAGTGGAAATGAACAAATCTCTGAGATCAGCACCTAAATCTGTGTTCTTCTAATCAACATACCAATACATTTATTTACACAAAACACATGTACTGCTGACAAATAGATATAAACAAAGTTTATTATTTCTTGGTTGACTTGCACAGTACAGTACATCACAATATATCTACAGTCAGTAATATGCATTTCTGATTGTATCAGATAAGTTCTGCATTTTATCTCTGAAACAACTGTGAAAAGATACTGTATACTGTAAACATTTCACCATATACCATTTTACCCATATATTTATTACTATTTTACCAGCAACTTGAGTAAAATAATCAACACTTTATTCACATATTTTTTCACACACAACTTGGTAAAGAGTGCATTCACTTTTACAGCATTCACTTTTAAAACATAGCAAAGAAAAACAGCCTAAAAGATAAAACCAGAGGTTCATGTCATCTAAAACCCTATTCAAGCTGCTTTAACAGGAAATATTTTGTAATATGGCATCACTCAAGTCCACTCTATAATAACCACTTTTTGTTCCCTAAACAACTATGTATGAAAAGGAGATTTAGTGTTTTAAATTTTAAAAAGGTGATTCACATACAATGTTGTTGGAGAAAATCTTTTTCAGACCTTGCATGAATTTTCCCATTACATGAGTTTATTTGACTCTTTTTACTGTTCACATGATTTTTCACAAGATTTGTATTTATACATTTTACTAAAAATTCATTTTATTTTAAAAAGATCATATTTTATTATTTTTACTGAGTCTTATTTTTGAGTGCATTAGAGACAGATGACAGCAATTTTCCATTACTGGAAAATAATTCAGGCCTGAAAGGGTTCAGAAGTTCAGGGGACTCAAAATGGGTTTAAGCACATGGAGCAGGGCAGGTGCCTTAGTCAAAGGCTCAACAGAACCCAATTAGAGATTCCAATCATCAAACCCACAACCCTATGATCAATTATCCAGCACTCTAACCACAGAGCCGCCACTGCCCCATCAGGTCATAAAAAATACTTATTGCATTCTCATTCAGCATAAAATCTGTTGTTCTGATTTGAAATCACTTAACCTTAGTAAATCTCCCCATGTTGTAGTAGTACAAGTACACTCAAATGACAGTTGGTCACAGTCCCAAGACAGAATTACATGCTATAATTCATAGAGAGTAATACATAAAAATGACATGTTAAAACAGCAGACTTCATGATAATTTGTGGCTGTTTCCAGGTGTAAAAAAGTAAACACACAATTCTAAAATCTTAAGTGCATTGTTGTAAAGAAAGTGCATGAAAGAATAGAAAGCAACTGTCAGCAAAGCCAGTCCACACTGCTTACTACTAATCAAATCAAATCAAATTCTGAAACCTTTTCTCTAGCTCCTGGACCAGCTTCGCCTTTGCTGCCTCCAGGCTTTCCTCCAAGTCTACAGATAAAACAAAGCAAGTTACATATTGAGATGCATGTCTTTATAGTGTGTGTGAGCATAAGAGAGCAAGACAGAGACAGGAAGAAAAAAATGATGCATAGGTGAATGTGTTGTTCTTACCAGGGTGAGTGCAAGACAGTTGGACTGAAAACATAGCTTTACATCCCTGGGCCCCCTCTATGTCTGTAAACACAGGTTGCTGCAGCCCCTTCTGTTTAAACCAGTCATCTACACAGTTTCTTAATGACAGACACTGTGATTCTGAAACCAAAAAGAGATAAACTGTTAGATTTCATTGTGTGTTCAACAACAATGATCAGTCAGAGTGAATTCTGGTTCACAATAGGGCTGGACGATATGAACAAAATATCATATCCTGATATATTTTATTTGAATGGTATATATATGATATATGATGTGAAAAATTCGATGTGAAAAATTTAGGACACCCCATTCTTACTATTTAAATATACTGAAATTTGATCGTCACTTCTCCATGCTATGCACCAAGGCTTATGGCCTATCCATAGTGTGTACGTGTGTGCCGAATGGGGGTGGAGGGGAGCAGAACAGAGGAAGAGCTAAGAGTGAAGGAGCAGAAAAAAGGTTTTCCACGAGATTAAAACAGAAGATTATTTTAAAACATTGATATAAACATTCTTGCCTCTGCCCATATCATGCTCTACCATGAACCAGATAGTCAGGATCACTACTTTTTAATTTATAACGTATCACTAATAATTCCAGCCCATTTGGTAATCTACAGTCTACTGCTTGCTTGTAACTGTGCCATATCTGTAATCCTGACCTGTCTCCACTCCCAGCAGGCCCAGAATGCGTTTGCTGAGAAGGCTGCGATTTTCTTTTTTCGTTTTTTGCATGTTGCTCATCATGGTGTAGTCGTTGAACTGGAGGGTGACCGAGACCTTATATTGGTAGCGTATGTGAGAGAAAGTGAGGTCTTTCTGACCAGCATTTCTCAGCAAGGTGTTAATCTGATCTTCTGTTTCTTCTATGCTGCTGGACGTAGGTAACGACTTGTAGCCAAAGAGCAAAGCTACAGTGCACAGGGCTTTTATCAAAGCGTCCTGCTTGGCTTCATCCTCTGTGGAGCCTGTGGAAAAAGACATATTGTGAATTTTCAAGATTTGGACAATGGTAACACTGACTGCGAAGAACAGTGAGATAACTATGTAAATGATCTCCAATACATCATTCACACTTTCTATCTTTAGCCAAATCCTGACATCTCCCAAGAGAAGTACTTTACTAATTACATTATTTTACAAAGGACTGTGTATCTATATGACTATCACAGTGCTTAAATGGTGACCTGCTAGAACCACTGAGGCATTTTGCTTATTTACTTTTTTTTTCCCTTTATCTTTTTCTTCTTCTTATATACATATGTGAATAGTCAGTACTTCAAGGTGATGCATTGGAAGCAGGAAAAACGGGAAAGCCTTTGAGCAGTCTGAAAAGAGCCACTTTTTATGGCTAGATGCCTGGGTCAGGTGTTGTAGAGCAGTGGTTCTCAATCAAAGTCCTGGAGTACAAGTGCACTGCTTGTTTTAGAGGGTTAAACAATTCCAGCACAACTGACCAACTAATGGACTAACTAACAAGCCCATGCTGAGCAGAACTGGGTGTTTAACAGCAGTATAAAACACTAAAACAAGCAGGGCAGTGATACTCCAGGCCCAGAAATATGAACTACTGTAGAGAGTTCCCGGTATGCAGTGGTTAGCAACAACAAAAATTGCTACAAGGAAGGACAACCAGTGAACTTGTGACAGGGTTATGGGTCACCAAAGGCTAATTGCTAAACTCCGTGGAGGTCCCACCTCTCAACTTGGGACATCTGCTGGTAATATCTTGGAGCCAGACATCACAGGACACCTTCAGAGGTCTTGTGAAATCCCTGCCCTGACAGGTCAGAGCTTTTTTGGTGGCATGAGCCAAAGCTGCACAAAATTAGGGAGGTGATTTAAGTGTTATACATTTGATGTGTGAAATATACAGACAACCTACATACCTTGACCCTCATATATTAACTTGTACATTATCTCTTTAAGGGAACAGTGAAATGGTGCCTTATTGCCATCAAAGATTTCTTCAGGAAGAGGGAAAGACTTCTGAGTAAAATCCTGTTTCACCAACATGGTTGCCTGGTTTTCATCTTCAAAAGAGAGATACACAGATTATATGCATGCAGTTGCAAGGTAGATTATTTAGACTGAATAGAGATCATACAGATGAATGACAAATTCAGCAGAAAATCTGAAAAGCATGTGCAGATGCTGCAACACAGCATCAGGGTTTCTCAAACTATGGGCCAGGGATCACCAGTGGACTGTGAAGCACTCTCTAGTGGTCAGCAGGCCCATAATGGGTCACTTTAAATCATAAACCACACACTAATTCTCATGTCTTCATTGTTAGAGAAGTAAAAGGCAAAAACATTTGCCATTGAAAGTTGAATTTTGTTTTCTTGTGGGCCATTCTGCATTCTGGTTATAAATAGGTGGGCTGCAAGATGGAAAAGCTTGAGAATCCCTGTCCTACATTAGCATTTTATTCATACCCTTCTACCACCATACTTGATTTAACTAATCACCTCATTAACATGCCCTTCCGAGTTGCATAAGGCATGATGAAACTAAAACATGCAGGGCAGGGGTGCCCCCAGGACCAGGGCTGAGAAACACTCCCCTAGCCCAGGCCTGGTATAAGGCATGGTATCAACAGGTTCATGTTCATGTCTATTGTATTGACAGTACTTCTCTACAGAGACTATATAAACACATCTGTTTCAACAATGAGTGCAAATTAGAGCAGGTGCCCTCCCAATATTTGGACATACAGTATACAATGTCAAATTATATTGGAAATGCAGGTTTCCAATATATTTCCAATATTTCCAAATATATTTCCAATATATTTTTTGGTCAAGTATAATTTGTCACACATCTGTAGTGCCATTAAAAACGAGATACCTGTGTTTTGTGGGAAAATCCCCAAGGCACACCCAAGTAAATAATAGGTTTTTCTAATTGCATCTTTCTTTGAAGTATAACCATTGCTGTTCTTAAAGGTGAGTTTGTCCAGGGTGATGTCCAGTCTAAGGCTGAAATGTTTTGTGCTAAAACATTCTACTGTTACAGATGGAGACTTGAGATGATACACTGCCAGAAGAGATTGGATCTCTGTAAAACATGAACAGGTACACACATACTTTTACACATTCATATGTGAAACAGAGCAATAATGCTTTCGTAACAAGATGAAAAAAACAAAACAATCAATGCCAGTTATAACTTGAGCCATACTGTTTTCCATCGTGGAAAGACAAGTCGTCTCCTCTCATCTCATCATGGTGCAATGCACTAGACAGTTTTGCGAGAGCAAAAGCAAAGCAAATCCTTGTGTACCTTTATATTCCACATTTGGTAGAGATGAAAGACTGGATTCTTGAGCGGGAGCAGCAGCGCTTGAGTGAGAATCAGGCGGAGGCTTGACAATGGCAGCACTGTCCTTTTGTTGAAGGCTAGCATTCTGTTTGTATTGTCTTGGTTCTGTGCTGGACACTACACAGTCAAAAGAAATTGAACATAAATTGAAGAAGAACAGGGGGAAATTATTAATAAACCAATGTACCACACAAGCCACACTGTACCTAATTCAGTAAATAAACATCTGTTAGTCACTGCAAGTTTATGTTTAAATATTTCTTTCGAGATATTTATGTGAATGTAGATGGACTGTTCTCAACATGTCAAAGTAAGCTTCTTTAGTACTTGGAAGAGCACCCTTTTTTTGCTATGACCTGTTGCAAATGTGATGCATAACCAGACACCGGATTCTGTCATTGTTTCTGAGGAATTGGAACCCATTCCTAAATATGTGGTTTTCTCCAGTTCACTAGTTCCTGTTTTTTGTGGTTCTGCAACCGCCTTCTTTGACAATTTCCATGCAATTCATGTAAGGGACCTGTGATGGCCACTCCAAAATTAAACCACCCCTTGGTGGCCTTTGAAATATTCTAGGCATCCTGGTGGAAGGTCCAAAAAAAATTCCAAGCTTATTCCTCCTTATGAAAGGCATTCAGGTCATGGAGCCAGTGTTCCTTTAACACTGAACTTTTTGAAGTTTGCTTGTGCAAGGCAATGAGCTCTTCTCTGAATTACTTGAGTAAAGGCCTTATTTATAACACGCAATCAAACCTCACAGTCAACAAACCCACCTATAACCCATTTCCATTGTGTTGTTTGCTGATGATGAAACTCGCACTAAACTCACTAAACGCACTAAAACAAATTCTTCATTACAGTTGATGTCTGAAGTCAAAATGTTTTAGATACAATACTAATAATTATAGTTTTCTTGTAGCCCATGATGTGACTCACTGTGAGAATTAGCTCTGCTGGTGCTAGGAACCTCAAGTTCCTCTATGTTCTTCTGTTCAGTTTTGTACTCAGGACTGTCCATACAGAGAGCCTCCAGGCGTTCCTTCAGAAAACCTTTGTAGTTTTCATTTGGGACAGCCATAGAACTGCACTTAAGGAATGTTGACAGCTCTTGTAGGGCAACTTTAGCTGCCTGCTGTTCAGCTTTTTTCTTGTTTGTGGAGCCTGAAAGATTTCATAAACAATGCAATGTGCATTAGAAATACAAAAAATCAATTACAGTTAACAATTTAATTAAACTAGTTTTCACTTTGTGTAGCATGAAAAGCTTCTTAGCAATAGTCATACAGTTTTAAAGCAAAGTAAATGACAACAAGATTTACCTCCACCATTAAAGGTAAAAGGATTTCTAAGGAGTTTGCAAAAGCTCTTATCATCCTGTTGAAATACGAGTTCCTTTGGTGGCTGGACATGACACTTAGCAAAATGTGCTAAGACTGTTGTCTTAGAGCTATTACCTGTAAGCACAGGGAAGAACAGGAACAGTAAGTTATAAAGGCAAGTTATGAACTAATCCAGACCAAATTTAGGAAATTATTATACTTACCTTCATCCATCTCATTCAGGCCAAACTGTTGGGCTAATTCCTTGTAAGCTGATTCAATGGCTTCTTCCTCTTTCACAAACCCACTGGATAAAATCTCTTTGTTGAGGATCACAGTGACTGTGCCATAAAAGGGGATGCCTGAAATGCAAGGTTTTAAAACCATCATTGAAAATAATGTCACTCTCTCAGTCAAATGAGCTCTTGGCATTTTTGTTCTGTTTTTTTTTTTTGTATTTTTGTATCATCCATTAATTGTTACTTTATGTAACCTAAATACACATTCAACACTTTTCCTATTTTTTTGTGGCCTTTTACTCGTTTGTAAGACGCAGTATTTCTAAGGTGCAAATTTTACAGTCAACAAACCCATCTACATATACACTTTCCACTCTGTTGTTTGCTGGTTTGTTGTGAAAAGCATATGGTGAAACTCTGTATTGTAACTTCTACACCACTGGTCCAAAACTATCTTCTTGGTAACTGTAAGTGTTTTTACTTGATGATGATGTACTGGTGGTCACTGCTGGAGTGGCTGCAGAGGTTAATGCTTCTCCTGTGCTTTCAGATTTGAAGAAATCCAGGACTATCTTGGCAACTTCCTGGTGAGAGCTCTTCTTGTTGGAACACACCAGTGTGTCTTCACAAGCACTTTCATTTGACTTGTCTCTACAACCTGAAAATATTAAAGTGGAACAAAGGTTACACACACACACTTTGTTAATTTTTTTATGCTTCCCTCCATTTGGCATGGCCAATTTCCCAGCCCTGTTAGGACTCTCCCCTATCACATACAATGTTCCCAACACTAGGAGGGTGAAGACAAGCACATGTTTCCTCCAATATATGTGAAGCCTGCCACAGCCTCTTTTTGAACTGCTGCCAATGCATCACTGATGTGTAGCAAACATGCTTGGGGGAAGCACCAGGTGGTCAGCTCTACTAAATGCTGTGCCAACTAGCATTGCACTGGGTGTGATGCTGTGCGATGGCTCCATCACCCAGAGAGAACGTGGCTAATTTTGCTTTCTCAGAATCAGTGGTAAGCAGTATAAAATTCAAACCTGTGATCCTCAGATCATAATACAAAGGCAAATTAAATTGAGCATGTCATGCATAGTTGATGTTGTCACACTGTTTCATTTTCCATGACAAATATACCAGCTGCAGATTGTATGTAGCCAATATCATTTAAATTTACTCCAGTCATGGATACAGAGTGTATTATTAATATCAATAAATGTTGGATCACTGGCTCTTGTAACATTTGGTGAAATATCATATATTTTTTAAATTGCAATAAATATATAAAAAAAAAAAATTCAAACAATATATTGAAATGTAATTTTTCCAATACTGTACAGCCCTATTATGAAACAAATACATGACCGTCAGCATTGCATGACATCACCACATATCACATTTCACCTATGTAGGAGGATAGGAAAGAACTTTATTGATCCCTTGGGAGGGTTCCCTTGGGGAAATTAAGGGTCCAGCAGCACCATCAGTACAGTACAGAAAGAGATAATAATTTAGTAAAGAAAACGCTGTATAAATATAAAGAATATATAATATAGAGACTATATTACAATATACAATAGTATATAAATAGTGCATGAAAAAAGTAAAAAAAAAAGTTTGTAATGTTATATCCAAGTTACTGGAAGATGTTTTTTGATGCCTTATAAATGAAGTCAAACTCACTTTGTGAATTATCTCTGCTGATGTTAGGACCTTCTCGTTCATCAGTAGCCTTTTCTTGAACAGTTGTGTACTCAGGACTGTCCATACCGAGAGCCTCTAAATGTTCCTTCAAAACACCTTTGTAGTTTTCATTTGGGACAGCCAAAGAACTCCGGTTAAAGAAAATGGACAGCTCCTGTAGTGCAACTTTAGCTGCCTGCTGCTCTGCTTTTTTCTTGGTGGTGGAGCCTTCTGAAAGATTTCATAAACCATGTAATGTGCATTAATAATATGGAACAAAGAAATATCAAAAATCTTTAATGGCTATGCTGTTGTCAGTTAGCACTGGAACATTTTTAATGACTAAGAAATGATTCAACCTAAATATGATAGTGGATAGTTCTTTAACAATAAATGAAGGTGGAACATTACATACCTTCATCGTTATAGTTAAAACAGTCACTAATCCTGAGTTGGCAGAATATCCTACCATCCCGTGGAAATGAGCATTCCTGTGGTTGCTGGACACCACACTTGTTGAGGTGTGCTAAGACTGCAGTTTTATAAGTATTGTCTGTTGTACATGAAAGAACAACAGATGTTATTGTGGACATTCAGTTACAGAACACACTAAAACAGACCTGACACACATTAGTAGTGATACCTACCTCCATCAAGATCTTTTAGGCCTAACAGTTGGGCTAGTTTGCTATATGCTGAGTCGATGGCTTCTTCCTTTTCTACAAACCCATCAGAATCGATGGTTTTGTCAAGGACAACACTCACAGTGCCATAAAAGAGAGTACCTGTAAATAATATATCTCAAATCAAAAGTTGTAAAGTATCATCTCTGATACTAAAGTATCATATCTGACTTCATTGCAGTAATCTACAAAAAATATGTACTGGAGGTCATGGTTGCAGATGATGATGGCTCCTCTGTACTTTCAAACTCAAATTTGAAGGAATCCAGAGCCATCTTGGCAACTTCCTGGTGAGCGAGCTTTTTACTGTTGCACACCTGGGAGCCTTTAAAGATGTGTCCATTCACCTCCACTTGACCTCTAAAACCTGAAGATTACATTTCAACAATCAGATGTTAATGTGTAGGTAATCAGGGTCCTGACCAGTGGATTCTTGTACAGTTTGCTGATGTTCCTGCTCTACCAGACCTACTAAACTGCAGTAATCCAACCCACCAGGAATAGGACTGCCTACTACAACATATACAATTATAAATATGTGAAATGTGCCACTACAAATGAGATAAGAGGCTTAATATTGCATTAAAACATCTTTTAAAATGTACCCAACTCCTCAGTCACTGTAACAACTAGGCATCAAAGAAAGAACAGCAAAATGGTTACCAGTGGCTTCAAGTTCCTCTGTAAAAACAGGCTCTCGCCATTTTCTTTTTCGAGATGTCTCAATCAGATGATTCTTATACTTCATTGGTGGATCATTGGTGAACATTGGGTCTGTGGATCACAAGCAGTTTATTATTAGTCTAATAGTACAATAATACATTGTTTCAATGTAGGAAATGTCTTGGCTAGAGGTTTTCTGCTCCTGAGGTTTTCCCAGCTCTAACAGCCAGTTTACACATATGGAAGGCAGAGGTGAACCAGGACTAGGACTGAAAAACACTGTTCTAGGTTTTTTTGTTTTTAACATGTGTTTGTTTTTAACCCTAATGTCTATTAGTCCCAGTTTAATTATTTCATTCACCCACCAAGTGTCCCCTTCTCCAGATCTTCAACCCTGATGCTCAGCTGACCAATCTTGACCTCATGCGCATTCACTCTCTCCTGCATCTCAGCAAGTCGGTTCACTTCAGGCCTCAAGTTCTCCAGGAGATCTTTGTTTTGTTCTAGGAAGTCTTTCATACCCAACAGTTCTTCCTAACCACAACATACAAATTATTTTTAGATTTTTGAAACACCAAATTTTTAATATATGCAGCCATTACATGCAAAATCAAAGTAAACATTTTCCAACAACTAAATCCTATGAACTAAATCTAAATTTCACAAGTATTAGATTGTACAAAATATGTCAGACACTATTCAAATATCTGATGTTTATTCAAGTTGCTATTAAAATGTAAACAGAAAAAACAATGTATCAATATTCACCTTTAATTTTACATTAATTACTGTTACATTTATTGTTCTGGTTCAGTAGTCAGCATGTATCCAGACAAGGAAGAGGGCTCTTACTTTAAAGTCTTTATGTTGTTCTGCTTCATAGCATTTGGCCAGGAACTCAATCCTCTCTTTCAGAGCCTGTTGTTCTCTCTCCAGCAGCTTTACATTTTCTGCCTTGCCATCTAATTGTGAATCTTGACTCAGATAATTCTCCAAAACTGTATTAAACTGTACAATATAAATAAAACAGCTTTTATTGTTTTCATTGCACCACTGTAAAATATGTGAAACAATGCATGCCCTAGTGCACATACCTGCTGTATATCCTCGTAAACAGTCTTACGTAGTGTTCCTTGTATGTGAGAATCAAGAACCTTAGCCAGGTTCAAAATACTGTCTACACCATTTGTCATCTTACCCTGGTCCAGCCTGAAGTCAGGAGAATGCATCACCTCGTTCCTCATGGTGATAATCTTCAATCCAAAATGAATCAAAACAAAAAGAATAAAAAGAGCATCAATTTTGGTTCACACAGTCATGACATTATAATACTTTAAAATCGTCACATGATTCATTGATCAGCAATGCATCTATAGCTTTTTTATTGAAAAAACCATGCAAGAACTTTATTTAAGTAACCCTACAACATTTAAAGGCTATGCTCTAATTTTAATTAGTTTGCCTTTCAATGATCAAAACTGCATCATAAATATTGAGAATGAATTCATTAAGTTGCAATATTAACCAGATATATGTTGAACATTCCTTATAGTAATAATAATAATAATAATAACAATAATAATAATAATAATAATAATAAATGATAACTAAAATTTGTTCCTACTGTCCAGGGAAGACTTTCTACTAGATTTTAAGGGCGCTGCTGTGAGGACTGCATTCAGCAACAAGAGCAATAATTCTTGACAAGCTGTGTGTGCACGTTTGCACATCTATGTCAGCAATTAACTTAAAGTAGCTACATGCATTTATTAGATAGTGTGTCCACAAACATTTGGACATATAAAATTTTATCCCTTTTGGAGATCATTTCAATTTCAACTTGCTTTACAGTAATTTTGACCAATTTTGACCCAAATCTTGCCTGCCACTTTATACACATATCCAAATATATAAAACCATGAGCCATACTATTAATTAGTTATGTATGCAATTGTCATTACTGTGAAAAATAAATATTATTAATATAAACAAAACAAAAACATGCATATATATTTCAAGAAAAAAATATGCATGCAGGTTCCAAAAGCATTCTGCAGACAGTGCAAAAGCAGCATGTCAAGGCTTACCAGAATGATGTTCAGAATATTTACCTTGATCAGAGGCTGGACTGCAACAAACTTTCTGAAATATTTGCATTCTTTCATGAAATTCAGAATTGCTGATATATCAAAGTCCTCAAAACTGTGATGTTTAAATTGTCCACGTGGCATAAAAACCTAAGGTCACATTTGAAAAAAATTGAATCATTAAGACAAAAAAAACAAAATCTTATTCTGGATGCAAAATAATTACAAAACACTGCCAAATACTGTACATTTAAAGAGTGACAGAATGAGAATTAGTGACAGAACCCATACTCACCTTAGCCACTTCCCATTTTTGTGTAGGCCAAAGGAATATCTGGAAGTTGTCCCAGTGTATCTTTGCGTTCTTTCCACAATGCTGTAAGATTTTATCTTTCCACAGTTTACACGTGTCACATATAGGTATCTGTGCACCCTGTGAACATTTCCAGGGTTATTGATAATCAGATGCTGTGTGCCTCTGCCCAACATTTTGTGTTGACTTGTACAGTTTTACACAGATTTCTGGGCATCCTTAGATAAATTAAAAAATACTACAGTAAACAGTCTCTGTAGCAAACCAATCAATTGATCAAACGTTATTTATATAGCAACAGAAGCATGGTCAAACAGCAACTTTCCAGAGATCTGGGTCCAAGTCTCTTTTAAGCAAGCCAAAAGATGACAGTGGCAAGGAAAAACTCCCTCAGATAGGGAGGAGGAAACCTTGAGAGGTTTTCTGTTAACAAATGAAAAAAAAAAAAAAACAATACCTCACTAATCCGAAGAACAGAAAGAAAAGCACAAAAAAGTACACCATGCTGCATTTTTGGAGTTACAAATAAATACTGATGCTTTAAAAGATGATATCTTTAAATTTTAAATTATTGTGTTAGTCTGTGAGGTGCCCAAATGTCTGCACAGGCCATGACTGTTGACTGTTTTAATTTTTATTTATCTTTATGTATATGTGCATTACACCTTACTGGAATTGGTTTGCCATTGTGTTTGATGAGCTACAGGGTCTGTCTTTACCACTTCTCAATTATAAAAAAATAATTTGGCTCTCCAAAGTCAACAAAGAGGAGGCACATCACTGGACTGAGAGAAGCAGGATGGCTGTTTTGACAAAGTACCCACTTTCTAGTCTGTTCTGACCAATCTATTAAGGGTGTTGGAAGCAATGGTTATATGAGGGCACACACACACACACACAAACACACACACACATTCACATCCAGTGGACTGGAACTTTATTGTCTTTAGTGACTAATCCTGGTTCTGTTTGCAATCCAATGAACATTGAGCACTTAAATCCTGTCTGGCCAAACTGCAAGTATGATTATCTGAGGAGCCATTAAATATGAGCTGCTCCTAGTATTGATACAATGGAAACCAACAGAAATGTGAAATATGTGTAGGACATCCTGTGGCCAGGTGTTGTCACTTCCCAGGCCACTATATCTATCAACAATTGTGAATTTATAGGTCTTGTTGGGATGCCAGCTTCAGCAACCTATGAGTGTGTAGGACCAACACATCATGATCTGTGCGAAAATGTGCTGCAAGAGGTCCTACTAAACCTGTATGCCTCCATACCCAACAATATCTCATCTTCTATCCAGGCTGAAGGCAGTCCAACAAGGTACTAGAGCCTACTTTCAGTTGTGTTTATCTACCAATAAACTTTCAAATAAATTCATTAGATTCCAACAACAACTTTTTGGCAAGCTTTTATTTTTGTCAATGGTTGTATTTTATTAACAGTGGACAAAAATAGGACTCTCAAAAAGAGGACAAATGTACTCAATGTTCAGTTCCTATGCTGCAGTTCGATACGTAATTTGGTACTTCAGAATTAGTTTTAGCTGAAACTACAGTCTCTCTCAATGAGTGTGCTCTTTTACTACCTTTACTCCCACAATGCTCTATAGCAGGGTTTCTCAACCTGTGGGCCAGGTACCACCAGTGGGCTGTGAAGCACTCTCCAGTGGTCTGTAGGCCTATCCTCAGAGGGAGGCAGTAGTGCAGATTTCAGTGTTCAAACTACAAATGTTAAATATTAATAGAAATGCAGATATAATAACATATTGCAGAACATATTACCACAAGACAAATGAAACATCTGTTTGAGACAATGGAGTTGTCTGATGCCTGATGCAGTAGATGTTCCTCAGGAAATGCAAAAATCATTTGCAGGTACAAATAAACTACATCAGATATGGTGCCATAAAAGTATGTATTATTTTGACATTGGGTCTGACATACAGACACAGTTTTAGGATTTAACTCTTAGAACCCGAGAATCACACACTGGGGTCAGTTACATGCTGTTTTCTAGGCTTCATATTTCAGGATCAGAGTAATCCCCCATTAGCAAAGCTAATGAAATCATTGACCCAGACACTGTAAATGAGAAGGGAGGAGCTGTTTGCTATCTTTCTTTGCTCACACAGATTTCAGTAAAAATGTCCTGAGAAGGGAGATCACTGATAAATAACTAAAATAAGTTTTTTTATTTTGTCTGTACTACTGTCAAATATTTTGAAGAAGGTATTATTATAAATATTTGTCAATAATTACAAACAATTAAACAAAATGCTTGTATTTTTAGCTCAAAAACACTCTGGATAATCAGTTTCCAAAACAATTTCTGAAATATGTGTGTTTCCTTGTCAGGAAAAAAACCCCACAAAATATTGTAGGCAAAAGTATATTTTTGATGAAAACATGGTCACATTTATAGAAATAATTAAATTCTGTTAATATTTACATCTCAAATTAAAACACATTTAGTAGTTTAGAATCTCCTGGAAATAACTATATCTGGTATGTGTGACTATCTCCTATAAATACTTTTATAAGCTTTTGGTAAATAAAACAACATAAAGCATCCCACAAAATTAGCCTAGGGTTGTAAAGGTTAAAGAAGTTTGTAACCAGACATGTCTTATGTTAGCAACACATCTTTCTGATTCTTTTTGTGAGGGACAGTTGGGGCAGATGTTTTAACAAAAGAAGATTGCTTGTGCTGCTACACTTAAGTGCAGCATTTGACACAATGGATCACACTATTGTCCTTGAAAGATTAGAAAGCAACGTCGGAAGCATGAGATATGGAATCCCACAAGGCTCTATTTTGGGACCATTACTGTTCACACTTACATGCTACCCCTAGACACAGTAATAAACAGACATGGCATTAACTTCCACTGTACATATCAACCAAACCTGCTGATAAACCTACATTGAAGAAAATAGAGGACCATAAAAAAGATGTACAATCTTGGATGTTGCATAACTTCCTCCTTCTAAATAGTGACAGGTCCTCCTCTTGGGTACTAAAACTGCAAGAAATAAATTACCAGACTTAATGTACTCTCTGTTATACCTGGTTCAGCAGCAAAAAATCTTGACATCACAATTGACTCAAATTTATCATTTGACCAACACAAAGGCAATATATTACTAGAGGACCAGAGGAGGATGGGTGCCACCATGTGAGCCTGGTTCCTCGCAAAGCTTCTTCCTCCAGCTCTGAGTAAGTTTTTCCTTGCCGCTCCCACTTGCTCACCTTTTATGTCTTTATCTTTTGTTTCATGTGTTGTTCACTTATTTATTTCTGTAAAGCTGCTATGTGACATTTTGATTTGATGCCTCACTCATATTTTCAGAGTCAGCACATAAGAAATAAAAAGCAAAACCAATTTCACATAAAAAGTCAAGCTGTGTTTTCTTGTTGGCTACTATGTTTCCTAGTTCAACATGTGGTATGTGAGGTGGAAAAGGATGAAACCCCATGGTATATAGAGAAGTATCAATGTGTACAGTTAGGCCAATGGTTTTGAAAATGGCACAAATTTAAACTGTGGTTTTCACAGTTTACTGCCTCAGTTTTTTTGTATTAATTCTAGATGGTCAACTCAAGAGTGATTCAATGAATTACAATTAATTGCAAAATCATTCCTTGCCATGAAAATGGCAAAACATATTACATTCAAAATGGCCTGATAACATTTCAATGATATAATTAGCTCAGGAGAAAAGGTTAATGAAAGACAAGACAGCTGATATCACTACGTCATGAAGATCAGACTGGTTGCTTTAAAAGGGTAGTGGTGCTTTTAAGTTTTCTTCTGTTAACCATGGTTACCTCAAAGGAAACGTGTGGTCATCATTGCACTGCAATGCATTGCAAACATGGTTGGTTGGGGTGCTATCCTACAAGCAGCCATTTATCCAACCATCAAGAACTTCAAGGAGAGTGATTCAACTGCAGGTAAGAAGGCTTCAGGTCACCCAAGGAAGTCAAGCAAGCTAGAAAAGAAGCCACTTCTCTCCAAGAAAAACCTCAAGGACAGACTGACATAGGAAGTATAGGGACTGGACTGAAGAGGACAAAAGGGGTAAAGCTATTTTCTCTTATGAAGTTATTTTCTCAGACTGTTTGGGACATCTGGAAAAATGTCCCGGAGAAGAAAAGTGAGCACTACAATAAGTCCTGAATCAAACCAACAGTGTCCCAGGGGAGTGTCATGACATCAAAACATCCTCCAAGAGCAGCTTCTTCAAACAATCCAGGAGCAATGTGGATTAGAACAAATGTTTTTTTTCCAGCATGATGGAGCACCAAGTCACAGGGCAAAAGTGACAACAAAGTGTTTCGGTGAATTAAACACTGACATTTTGGGAAACTCTCAGATCTCAACCCCCAAAACGATGGTGGACAAACAAAAACCCAGAGACTCTGATCAACTCCAACCACTGATTAGACAAGAATGGGTTTCCATCAGTCAAGGTTTTGCCCAGATGCTGATGTCCAGCATTCCAGGGCAAATTGCAGACGTCTTAAAAAGGGCACTGCAAATATTAACTTTGATTAAACTGGATGTAATTGTCAATAAAAAGCTATTATCCTATGGAATTATTATAACTGCACTTTATTATGCCACACAAACATCTGATAAAAGGTGCTCAAAAACCGAGGTTCTTATAAACTGAAAACCAAAGTGTGCCTTTCTCAAAACACGGTGTCCATCAGAGGATGAATAAGCGATTAAAAAGAAAAGGAAGCCGAATGTGAGCCTGCTCTGTTTACCTTCCTCAGGTCGCACTTTCTGTTACAGAGATCCCCTGTCAGACATTCCCGAAGAGACCGGTGAAAGGTTTCGGTTTCGTTTTCAACGAAATCGCGGATACTTCTCCTCAGTATGAACAAGCTCTCCGCGGCTTTCAGCCAGTTTTTGTACTTGTCGTCCCTGAAGCGGTTGTAGCTCTCCATTTTGCCTGTTATTCCGCTCTAATGGGTCTGGAGATGGTTTAACACCAGCAGAAGCAGCGATGCGGGCCGTGGATCACGAAACCCACATCCAGACTGCAGATCAGGGCTGGAGGAACCTCCCCTCAGCCAGGCTGTGTGGAGATGTAGGAGGAGATGATCAAATCACTCTTTATTTTGTGTGCATTACACACACACACACACACACACATACATACACATATACATTTTATGTGTGTGTGTGTATATATATATATATATATATATATATATATATATATATATATATATATATATATATATATATACACACACACACACATAAAATGTATATGTGTGTGTGTGTGTGTGTATACATAAAATGTATATATGTATACATACAGTGGGGAAAATAAGTATTTAGTCAGTCACCAATTGTGCAAGTTCTCCCACTTAAAAAGATGAGAGAGGCCTGTAATTGCCATCATAGGTAGACCTCAACTATGAGAGACAAAATGTGAAAAAAAAATTGAGAAAATAATTTTGTCTGACTTTTAAAGAATTTATTTGCAAATAATGGTGGAAAATAAGTATTTGGTCA